>SJYR01003693.1:178333-196913 GCA_006410655.1 Kobus ellipsiprymnus
TTACTTTGCCGACTAAGGTCCGTCTAGTCAAGGCTATGGTTTTTCCTGTGGTCATGTATGGATGTGAGAGTTGGACTGTGAAGAAGGCTGAGCGCCAAAGAATTGATGCTTTTGAACTGTGGTGTTGGAGAAGACTCCTGAGAGTCCCTTGGACTGCAAGGAGATCCAACCAGTCCATTCTGAAGGAGATCAGCCCCAGGATTTCTTTGGAAGGAATGATGCTAAAGCTGAAACTCCAGTACTTTAGCCACCTCATGAGAAGAGTTGACTCATTGGAAAAGACTCTGATGCTGGGAGGGATTGGGGGGAGGAGGAGAAGGGGTCGACAGAGGATGAAATGGCTGGATGGCATCACGGACTCGATGGACGTGGGTCTGAGTGAACTCCGGGAGATGGTGCTAGATGGGGAGGCCTGGAGTGCTGTGATTCATGGGGTCGCAAAGAGTTGCACACGACTGAGCGACTGAACTGAACTGAACTGAATTTAGTGTAGTGGGTGCTGTGATAGGGTAAAAAGAAAGTTAAGTAACTAAGATTTGGTAGAGAAATAGTCCTTGCTAAGCGACACGAGGTCTAACCAGAGTCTGAAAGAAGTCACAAGGTGGGGTGGGTAAAGGACGCTCCAGGGGAAGTGAAATCTGAAGCCAGTGGGACACAAGAGATGCTTACCGGGAACGGTGGGCTCAGAGAAGGGTGCCGTGACAGGACCTGGCGCACCAGCTCATCAGGTCCCTCTGTTCTCAGATGCTCAGGCTCAGAGATGAGACTGTGGACACTCAGATCTGGGGGCCTCATGCCCAGGCCATTCCTCCATCCCCTCTTCCTCCTTACCCTCATCACAAAGTGATCTCCGTCACGTCTTAGGACTTCCCAGGTGGCTCAGGAATAAAGAATCCTCCTGCCAATGTGGGGGCTGCTGGAGGTGTGGATTTGATCCCTGGTTTGGGAAGATCCCGTGGAGTAGAAAATGACAGCCCACTCTAGTATTCTTGCCTGGAAACCCCAGGGACAGGGGAGCCTGCAGCCCATGGGGTCGCAAAGAGTCGGGCATGCCTGAGCACAGGCGTGTGCACACACACACACACACACACACACACACACACACACACGTCATATCTTATTTGTGCTTTGGGCTGGTGGTCAGTGTGAGGAGCAGGAGAGCTCTTGGTGAAACCTCTATATTTAGGAGGCCTCAAATTGCCTTTTTCATTATCTAAACGAGGTTATATATATATATGATCACAGAGACAGTCTGGATACTAAAATGATGTCACTATTTTTACAACCTGATTTTGCATTTCTGTATTTTTTAATATAACAGAAAAAAGGAAGGTGATCTGAGTAACCATTTTGACCCGAGATTCTGACTGAACTTGGTTAGATGGTAATTTATCACAAGGGGTAAAGTAGATACAATTTGGCAATATTTTATTCTCCAAAATGATACTATAATTTACTTACAGGTTAAAATGCAAGTCTCTATAAAAATCTTATTTTTATAATATTTCTAATTCCCAGCATCCTCAAGACTATTTCGCACACTCACTGCCACTCTGGTATATATGATCCCAACCATCAAATCATGTCGCAAGTGGTCTCCTGCTTCGTGAGAATATACACACAGCAAAGCCTCATTTTGAGTGGCCTGGCCAAGGAAATAAGCATTTAACATAAGGAAAATACCCAGATAACTAAGGGTTAACAACCCTTTGAGAAAACTCATTAAACAGTTTGAACCACTTTTAATGAAGAGTCTTCTAAAATGAGGCACACACCCTTACACTCCTATGCAGACTAAAATGAACCTCTCTGGCATCCACGACTTACTGGCGATCACTATTAACAACAGTGACTAAACTTTGGTACAAGAGCGATGCTTGAGTGAGACTTGAAAAGTAAGTAGTTTTTCAAATCACTTTGCTGAAAGTCACACAACTATACTCCAACATAAAATATATATATTTTTAAAAACTGTTAAAAACTAAGAAGGTTTCTTCTCACTTGCTATCTGCTGCTTTGAGAATATTGATTCCTTCTTGTTCTGTCTTGTCCGTTTTCTCAAAGCACCTATTTCTTCTCTCCCTGGTCTACACTCTTGCCATGGTCTTGTCTAATTTGCTAATTCAATTCTGTGAGACCTTGAAAAACAACTTAAGGCGCTGATGTTTAAAGTTAAAAATAAAGATGCTCCAAAGGAAAACTCCCATTTCAAAAGTGTGGGAGTTTCTATGCTGGGGATTTTATGGAATTTATTTAGACTTCAGAGTTCTTTCATGGATTATTTCCCATTGTTAACTGTGCTCTGGATAGTTGGAGTTGCTGATTAATTGCATGTTAGGTAAATGAGCTATTGCAGATTCTGGCATTCAAGTGCACGTAAGAGGTGCCTCTACTATGCTTAACCATATAAATGTGTATGACATCAAAAAAATCGAATGTCAGCATTTGTGTTCCATTAATGGGCATAATTTGTGAAACTAACACTAGATCATTGGGCATTTTAGTTTATTTTTCTGGATCTTTCCATTCCTTTTTGGGCTATCATGAATAAGGTTGCAAGGAACTTGAGGTCACACACATCCTCTTGCTCTTCTGTGGTTGGTTTCACAGAATATATTCTTGGAAGTGAACTATTTGGGATGAAGCAAACAAACCTGCATGACTTCAGCCGCATATTCCAACGCTATGGCCCAAAGAGGCTGTGCAACTGCACTTCCACCAGGGCCGTACGCATGCCTGCTTTTCCATACCTCATTCACACGGATTTGCAGCATTCTTTCCAATTCTTTCCAATGTGCAAGAGAAAAGTGATATTCATTTTTAACTTGAATTTTTTATGACTATGGGACTGTAACATTTTTTCAAATATGTTACAACTCTAAATGTATACATGTGTTAAATTCTATTTTGGAGGGGCATTTGTATCATCATTTTTCTGTGAATAACCTTTTTGTCATTTTTCAATTGGCTTTTCATTGCTTTACCAATGTTTCCATTGAACTGTTTACTTTTTATTCATTTATAAATAATCTTTATGAGTAAAAGATGTCATCTGTCTCATATATATTTTCCTAACATGTTAGTCTCAATTATATTCTCAGTGTTTAAAACAAAACATCAATTGTCTCTTAATTGCTCCTTTATCACATTACTGAATCCTTTGATACATTTTCTAAGGCTTCTCTCTGCTTTTTAGAGCAGTCTCCTTTGCGCTTCTTCCCAGCCCATCAGTTCCGAGATAATGGCGCACGCAACACGGTGAGCAGAGTGGTGCCAATGCCACACTCACCATATGCAGCACGCTTTACACGCTGCCGTCCACTCTGTCACCGCTTCATCTGTGACAGGCAGGCTGGGAAGGACTCTGGGTCTTTTTGAAGCACACATAATTATACACAATGTCTTACAAATCATAGGTACACTGTACAGGTTGAATACATGGATAAATGTCACAAAAGCATAGTTTAGAAATTCTGACATATAAGTGAATGTTAGTGCATGTAGAAAGGTAAAAAAAAAAAACAAAAAAAAACAACAAGCCAGGTAAAACAATTATGAAAATGAAAAAAGACCTAATATATAGATAGATATGCTATAAGCATGAAAAGATTAGTAGTCAATAATACTACTCATGTCAGCAGCCTTGGAATACAGATATTTAATCTCTCTACTGCCAGCTGGATTACATCAGGAGTTTTCTACTTTTGTTTCTGAGATGGGAAGGGGGTGGACCTAAGTCTCGACTTCATGGCTAAAAAATATTTTAAAACTCCTAGGAAAGTGCTGAAAATTAAAGATATTTTTGCTGCAAATATATACCAGACTCCCTCTTTTGTTGTTTATTGTCATATAATTATGATGAAAAAGTGTTCTTAATTTTCCTGAGGAACATATCATATAGTTCATCACTGCTTTCCTGGTATGTTACCTGTACATATATTAAAAAGTAAATACTGAGATGTAAATCACCTAAGGTTCTCTATCTCTGTTATTTATACAAAGTTCTGAGAGATTATTATTGTCATTTTAAACATAATAATATACAGTTTATAAACTGTAAGGTCTGTTTTGCAGGCAGCCAAATAACTTCAGCCCATTTATTCAAGGCCTTAAAAAAAAAAAAGCAGGCAGAAACACATTAGCATACATTTCCTGAGAAATGCAGTATCAATGTGACAATAATAAAGTTCCAGTAACAACATTCTCTATGTATATAGCCTCTCTCGTCCACAAATCTTAAAAAAAAAACAAAAACAAAAACAAAAAACCCAACCTCAGAATAATCTCAGAAAATGTTCTACCTCACTTGAATAAAGGTCCCTTGGAAAACACTATTTTGCTTCTGAATGTTAGATGTTGCCAGCCCTCAGGATGGCCCCTGGGTCTGCCTCCATGGAAAGATATCAAGCACTGGCTGATGCCATGTATTGCAAAGCAAAAATGAGTGATTTAAGGAGGAGTGAGGAGAATGCTTTACAACTCAGGCAAGAATATATTTGTAAAGCAAACATAAAGCACTGAAGCACATTATTTGAAGGTAAATTTAGCTTCACAAAGTTATATGAAAAATAATTTTACACATTTTGTTTCCTTATCAGGATGTTAAAAAAATTTTTTTTTCATATAGTGACTCAGATGGGAAAAAAATCTTCCTGGCAGTGTGGGAGACCTGGGTTCGATACGTGGGTTGGGAAGATCCCCTGGAGAAGGGAATGGCAACCCACTCCAGTATTCTTGCCTGAAAAATTCCACGGACAGAGAAGTCTGGCGAGCTAAGGTCCATGGGAATGCAGAGCTGGACAAACACTTTCACTTTTCCTTCTCTATGTCACTGCAGTAAGGCTCTATAAGGAGACGTCTGCTGTAGATTTCAAAGGGAACAGTTCCTTTGGGGAGAGAGTCAAGTTCCTGTTTTGACGGTGCAAGCTCATGCGAGGGTCACCTTGCTCTCTGGGACACGCTGGGTAGTTAGCGATACTATGTACACGGGCAACCCTGGAGCTGTAAGAACGTTTACAATGAAGGGAAAAACCGACTTTTGCCAGGCAGAGCTTTCTGTAGCTGTCTGCTGCACATTATCAACACAAATGTGTACTCCTGTCTATAAGAAACATAACAATAAAAGTTCAGTTAGGTTTTCAATCAATAAACAATCCTACTCAGATTATTTGAGCTTCCTGAAAAAATAAACCAGGAAAAGAAGATTGGATGAATAAAAACAACAGACTTGTCTCTTCACAACTTGAAGGTTACTCATCGAAGAATTAAAGAGACACTGTTACAAATTCAATATATTTATTCTCCAGTTTTCTTAATGTGGAATTAGAATGAATACAAAAGGTATTCACATTTGTTTCCCTATTGGTTATACTTCCTCGGTTGCTCTCCGGATGCAGTAAGCTCTTGAAACACTGTGTCCTTGTCAGGCCCAAACTACGTTTAGCAGCAGCTCTCTGGCTTTTGTGATTCCAGGAAGGAAGGGAAACGGACCAGGTCCTTAAAAGGCTTTCCTGGGGAATTCCCTGGCCGCCCAGCCTTAGGACTTGGCACCTGCACTGCTGGGGCCTGGGTTTGATCCCTGGAAACCAAGATCTGTTAAGCCATGCAGTACCCCTCCCTCCAAAAAAACCCCACCAACAAACAACTTTCCTGTTCTGGCTAGCTCAGCAGGAAAAACAAACCAAACTAAAACAACCCCCTCCCCCCAAATAATAAACATACAAACAAATCCCGTTTCTCAGACAGTCCCACTTTGAGGGATATAACTGAGGTGAGAAAAGATCACCCAGCTGTGGATGATCACACAGGACGCTCCAGGGCAGAAGGCCCTGAGGGATTCCCGCCGAGTTCCTCACTGCACACGGGAGGCTGGAGTCTCTGAGGAAGCCCAGGGCTAGTCAGAGGCCCCACCAGCAGAGAAGGAATATTTACCCTTTCCATTTTACAAAGGACCCCCCACAACCTCTAAGACACAGGGAACTATTCTGATGTTCAATTCTAAAATTAGCAATATTTTAATACTATTTACTCTCATAAAAACAACTATCAGTAAAAAATGGTAGAAGGAAAAGTATCAGGGGAAAAAGAGGGCAAAGAAGAGACTCAAGGCTTAGGCAGCTCTCTACTTCATCTGTACGAATTGCCTTCCCCAAGAAAACTCTGTTTTCCTGTATCAGGCATTTATGGTGAGTAATGGCTTTGAAAATTCAACAAGTATTTGCTGAGACACAACAGTAAATAGGATGCATTTCTTTCCTCATGGAGCTTACATTAGTTTGACACACAGACAACAAGCAAGTAATTAAGTAATACAGGTGCTGATGGCTGTCTCTGTTACCAGGGAAAAGGAGCCGGTAGGAGTACAGAGTGTAAGGGGAGAGCAGGAGGTGCTTTTAACGGGGTTGACAGGAAGGCCTCCGAGGAGGTGATGGCTGAGAAGGGGAGGAGATCTGGGAGTTTTGAAGTGTGAGTGGCAGTCAGGTTGGTAGAAAGGTCTGAGATGAGAAATAAGTTAAAGGAAAGGGAAGTTAAAGGAAAGTTAAATAAAATAAGTTAAAGGGAAGTTAAATAAAATAAGGTAAAGGAAAATTTATTCACACTGGACCCTAGTTAGGGCTCTGATTTTCCCCAAGGGTTTTTGCTGGCTCTTTCTTTCACTCAACACTTGGAAGACTGATGAGGCAATCTATCTTTCAGGCTGGCAAGAAGACAACTAAATTTACATGTCTACAGTCAAGCATGTTCTTGCACAGAACAAGCTCTTTTCTCTGCGCCCCCCGGTGGACACGGTCTGAGCCAGGCGGTTCTCTGATACAGCCCTTCCCGATGTGCCCCAGAGTGCTGCAAATGCGGACGTGAACCGTCCGAGATAGTAACCGGAAGACAGAGCTGCTGCTGCTTCTCACTGACCCCGAACTCCTTCCTAACGAAACAGGAGCAGGTCACTCAGCGTAGCTGGGCTCTTGCCTAAATCAGAGAGGCCCGAAGTGATGCCCAGGTGCTGCTCTGTCCTCAAGTAATCACAGCAGTAAGAAGAGCAGCAGCAAGCCCCCTTGGGTTCTGTCTGCCCATCAGCCTCTCCAACACTGAAGAGGCAGAACCGTCCCGCTTCCCCAGCGCTCACCGCTAGAGCACATTCTGCAGTTCTAATGCTCTGTGCTTCCCCCATTTTCACACAGAACGCTAGACTTCACAGAAGAGGCCAAAGTGAAGTGCAAAAGGAGCTCAGAGCTAATATACTGAACAGTCACTTAGAGGTCTGCTGCTTAATTTCTCCGTATCCTCTAGTTCATCTTCAGCTGACAACTTTTATTAGCTGAATTTGCCTTCTGAAGCCCTTGAATAAATCTCCCTCCCCAGGTCCCCCATCGATACCGTATGCTTGGAAAGGCTTTGAATGCCTTCCAAGGGAAGATCATTTCTCACCCTTCTTTGGATCCCCGACGCCTTGCACAGTCTGTACTATAGAAGTTGTTTAATAAATGCTTCGTGAAGCCGTGCCATTCTTTTTATTTCCCGTAAGTACAGTTCTTGTCATTTAAAAATTCCAAACCGTTCTGTAGTCCCTACAGATCCACCTCTTTTCTGAAAACGTCCCAGACTGAAGCCTCCTTGTTTGTCTAATTCCCACACCCGCTCGGTGACTCACCATCACACAAGACACCCACGCTTGCCATGCATATAATCTAAATAACAAAAACAACCGAGAAGGGAGTTGGGGTCAGATTATTACAAGTCAAGCAAACAAAGAAGTGGAACTGAGTTTTCAGACGCTCTACTGCGGGGTTCACTCACAACTCATTTAACGTTTTCAAAATCACACGTAAAAAGCTGTTCCTACTGAAAAAACCCCATTAAGTCCCTAACAGAAAGTAAACAGGTTTCTATGGTAGCCTCTTGTACCCTCCTTCTATTTTCAGTCTCCTATCAGAGGTGCTTGTTACTGCTTTTATTCCCTTGGCCTAAAGCTACTATGTGAAATTCACGGTCGAAGAGATACTTTTCATGGAAATTTCACTGGTGCTAACAAATTAGGACCCCGAAACACCTTGGAATCCACGCTCTGGTAGCCATATTGGAGAAAGCATTCCATGAAGTCCAAGGCCTTGTCCACTTGATGTGTCTAGACTCCTAAGCTGGTGGCTTTTGAAACCACAATAAACCAAGCAAACTTTTTAGGAACCTACACTCCACTGGCATTGCAGGTAGAACTGCCAGTGCGCTAGCTGTCTTACTGTGCACAAATAGATAGTTGTTTCTCCCAGCAGGAGGATTATACACGCTCCCCATGCGGAGCTCATGCACTGTCTTGTGACTTGATTTAGTCAGTAAACTTGAGAAGTGAAGACAACTTTAAGAGCCAGTTCACAACTTCGCAAGTTCCCTGCTCCTGTAACAGTAGAACTAGTAGGCTCTGTCTCTGGGTGATGACTGTGAGCAGAGCTCGTTTTCTGATCCGTGATGGACTGCAGTGAGAAATACATGCAGCTGTTTTAAGTTCCTAAGATTCTCATGCTGTTTGTTACTGTAGCACAACCTAGCTTGCCCTAACTGATACAGAAGGTAAAACTTTCCTGTCCTTTGTGACGACTGGAGTATGGCTGATACTTGAAGTCAATCTGCAGGACCTCTGATGGCTTTCCGGGTTAGTGAAGCTTCTATTAAGTCCAGTGCAGAGGAACAAAATGTTTTCTTTATCTGCAATTAAGTTATGACCTGAAACTTCTGTGAATTTTTCTTATTTCTAACACTTCAGATACTCATGATGAAACAGGATATCATCAACATGGCTTGTGTGAAAATGGAGAAAGGAAGTTTAATTTATACTTTGAAAATACGAGAAGTCCTCTTTTCTTTTCAATACTCATGAAATAGGTCCTCTCCGGAGCCACGGAGAACTCATGCTGGGAACACAAGACAGGAGAGGCCCCTGTGACCCCTGGGGCTGCTGGCCCAGGGAGGCCTCCGTGCAGCCTTAGACCTCCGTGCAGGCCATTACAGGGACCACATGGAGGCAGCCACCAGCTCCTACAGACTCTAAACGTGACACGCTCAAGAGACGTGGAAGAGGGGGAGCCGTCACACAGCACGGGGCCGGCGGATTCTGACGTGAGCTGAGTGCAGAAACGAGCTATGAGAACGCTGTGCTCTCAAGTTCTCCACCTGGATAAATGATAAGAAGGTCTATCTCCACCATATAACACTCTCCGCCAAGTCCATCCCTAGGATCAGATGACTCAGATGATGAAAGGCGCTTTCTATGTATTCTTAATGTCTCCAGTTATAAGACAGAAGGCTTTAATCTTTTTCTAACATTAACAGGGGTGTTAAAGGAAAATGCATTTGAGGTATGAAACTTTCATAAGGGGCAGCATCAAACACCAAAATAATTTCAGTGGGTTGAGCATTTAGTCATTTTTCTACCCTGCTCGCTCAAAAAAAAAATCATCAATAGCTTTCTTATGATAATTTTTAAAAAGAAGTATTTTCTAGTTCATAACACTGTTTTTCAATATTTCTGTGCCTCAAGTAACAATACCACTGATGATATGCATCTTACAAATGACAGCCAAACTCTTTCCCATGGGATTTATGTGAAAAATTCGGCCAATCTGAGCATGAAGTGAACCAACCTTATGATTACCGTGTGGCAAGCTGCCAGCTCAAGAAGCCTTTAATACGGCTTCAGAGAGGACATGTTTCGCACTATTGCTTCATTTGTGTCCGTGTGATTATCCAATACAGTGGAAAGGGAAGTGCGATTTTCTTATAGGTATAGTCCTGCTCTACTTTAACCCATTTGTTTTCTATTTAAGGGTTTATATGAAGAGCCACTGTTAAGAGCCACTAAAATAATGCCTTCCTTTTTTATGTAACGCGAATACAGTTTTTGTGTTCACAGGATAAATATAGGCTTAATCTGCTAACAGCAAAAAAAAAAAAAAAAAAAAAAACTACGCGCTTTCACTGTCTACAGCAATACCTCACATGACGTAAGGCAGCACTGTTTTGCTTACTAGGCACTAAAGGTATTTGCAATTTGAGCTTTTTCGGGGAGTCAGAGAAAAAAGTTTTGTCCTTTACTTCTGCTATGATTCGATCACATACTCGCCAGTCAGCTGGTGACGGATGGCAGTGTTCTCTCTGTGATTCATGCTTTTATTGCAATCCGTCTAGCTCTGCATAGACCCTGTCAGCTACCCGCTGCCCATCCTTCTAACTGATACTTCCCTCGTCACTGTAAAAGTGAGAAGTTTTCCATCAGTTCTTGTTCCCGGGTCCATTTATCAAAATACCAAGCTTCAGAACATGTCAGCAAAATGTGTGTTCCCATATCTACACATCCTAGCCAGAAAGAATGAGACGGGGAGGGCTTGCTTTTATACCCAGGGCATATGTTACCAGAGCAATGTTTATACTGATTTAACCAGAAAACCTCTAAATCTTACTGGGAAGAAATGGAAAAAAAAACAAAACAAAACACTGCTGACATCTGAAGTGATGGTCAAGCTTTGTTTCCTTAAAAATGCTCCCTTGGTAAAGGAGCGTTCAATAGGAATGTTCGGTTGTTCAATAGGAACACTTTTCCTGTCCTTTACTAGGGTCCTTAAGTTATGAGAAGACAGGGGCCCTGTCCTTTTGGGTACAGGGTGGGAGAGGGCATCTTTTGCATTGTTGGCAGCAAGACAGAGATTCAGGAAGGTGGCTGTGGGAGGCGAGGAAGGTGCTGATCATTACAGAAAAGACCCAAGGCCCATCTGTACCTCCCTTGGCCCATCCGGGCCCCTGCACTCTTCTGGAGTCTTCCAGTGGCTCCTCTTCCTATTCTCGATGTGGCTCTGGCCCAGGCCCGCCTCTCCTCCCCCCTGGGCTACCTTGTTCTCCTTCACGGCTCTGTGTGATTGTATGATTCTTATTCTCGTTAGTGGCTTTAATGGTCACACGGCGGCATCAGTGGAGGCCGATGCCAGCCTCCCAGTTCCGTATTTCCCACTCCACCGCTTCAGCAGAACTCTTCAAGACTCCTCTTCCTGGATGGCTACAGATATTTCAGTCTCAAAGGACATCAGTCTTGACCACCCTCCCCTCAGTCTGCTCCGACTCTTGGTCCCAGTCTTGGTTGATGGATTGCCATGGGCCCCCTACTCACATTAGAAACCCATACTCGAAATCTTGACGCTTCCGTTTCCTTCACTCTACACATCAATAATTTATAATTATCCTACATCTGGAAAAAACTCTTGAATTCAACCCTCCCTTGGCAATCACACAGCATGTGTCATAGGACATGCCCTCATTGCTTGCTGAGACAACCAGAACAGTCTCCTAACTGTTCAGAGATGGGAAGTGACTTCACAGTCCCCAGTCTGTGAAACATCAGATGGAAACTCAGGGACAGCTAACTGTATCCTAAAAGACTGGGAGGGATTGGAGAAACGAGTTTTTGAGGTAGCAGAACTGCTTCAAACGAGAAAAACGGAAGTTCTGGAGACAGTAGCTAAGTCTAGTAAGGCTTTTATTTTATTTATTTTTTTTTCTTTTTTAGAACATTTTGCCATTGGTTTACATAGAAGAGAGAAGCAGGAGGGACACCAGTGAAGACAGAGGGTCTAGTAGTGAGAACTTGAAGTGAAGTGAAGTGAAGTCGCTCAGTCGTGTCTGACTCTTTACAACCCCATGGACGGTAGCCTGCACCAAGTGCCTCCATCCATGGGATTTTTCTAGGCAGGAGTACTGGAGTGGGTTGCCGTTTCCTTCTCCAGTAAGTCTAGTAAGGCTTTTAGTTAACATGGTCTCACAGAGTTTCTCTTCCGTTTACTGTCTCTACAAGAAATGCCCACTACAAGAAACATGCAAGAAAATTCATAGTGAAGAGTATGAATGATGAAACCTCCTGAAGACCTGCAAGAATCCCACGGGCAATTTAGGGAGACGAAGTACTTCCCTCTTTCCTTAAACCAAGAGCAGGTGCTCTTTTCCCCACCCTCCTTTTCCTGAATATCCTTTGCTCCAGCCCTGCACGTGACATCCTCTTCTACTCCCAAGGCAGAAGTCCCTCTGGTTTCAGTGTGAAAGGGAGCCTCCTGGCCTGAGGTGGACTGCAGGGGGCAGGGAAGGACATCGGTGCCTTGGCCTGGGGCTGGGCTGGGCAGAAGGCCCGTGATGTCTTCAGGACGACAGTGCAGGAGGGCAGGACGCCTATCCCAAGTTACACGGGTAGGGGCCGACTTACTAGGCACTAAAGGTATTTGCAATTTGAGCTTTTTCGGGGAGTCAGAGAAGAAAGTTTTGTCCTTTACTTCTATGATTCGATCACATACTCGCCAGTCAGCTGGTGACTGATGGCAGTGTTCTCTCTGTGATTCATGCTTTTATTGCAATCCAGCTAGCTCTGCGTAGACCCTGTCAGCTACCCGCTGCCCATCCTTCTAACTGATACTTCCCTCGTCACTGTAAAAGTGAGAAGTTTTCCATCAGTTCTTGTTCCCGGGTCCATTTATCAAAATACCAAGCTTCAGAACATGTCAGCAAAATGTGTGTTCCCATATCTACACATCCTAGCCAGAAAGAATGAGACGGGGAGGGCTTGCTTTTATACCCAGGGCATATGTTACCAGAGCAATGTTTATACTGATTTAACCAGAAAACCTCTAAATCTTACTGGGAAGAAATGGAAAAAAAAACAAAACAAAACACTGCTGACATCTGAAGTGATGGTCAAGCTTTGTTTCCTTAAAAATGCTCCCTTGGTAAAGGAGCGTTCAATAGGAATGTTCGGTTGTTCAATAGGAACACTTTTCCTGTCCTTTACTAGGGTCCTTAAGTTATGAGAAGACAGGGGCCCTGTCCTTTTGGGTACAGGGTGGGAGAGGGCATCTTTTGCATTGTTGGCAGCAAGACAGAGATTCAGGAAGGTGGCTGTGGGAGGCGAGGAAGGTGCTGATCATTACAGAAAAGACCCAAGGCCCATCTGTACCTCCCTTGGCCCATCCGGGCCCCTGCACTCTTCTGGAGTCTTCCAGTGGCTCCTCTTCCTATTCTCGATGTGGCTCTGGCCCAGGCCCGCCTCTCCTCCCCCCTGGGCTACCTTGTTCTCCTTCACGGCTCTGTGTGATTGTATGATTCTTATTCTCGTTAGTGGCTTTAATGGTCACACGGCGGCATCAGTGGAGGCCGATGCCAGCCTCCCAGTTCCGTATTTCCCACTCCACCGCTTCAGCAGAACTCTTCAAGACTCCTCTTCCTGGATGGCTACAGATATTTCAGTCTCAAAGGACATCAGTCTTGACCACCCTCCCCTCAGTCTGCTCCGACTCTTGGTCCCAATCTTGGTTGATGGATTGCCACGGGCCCCCTACTCACATTAGAAACCCATACTCGAAATCTTGACGCTTCCGTTTCCTTCACTCTACACATCAATAATTTATAATTATCCTACATCTGGAAAAAACTCTTGAATTCAACCCTCCCTTGGCAATCACACAGCATGTGTCATAGGACATGCCCTCATTGCTTGCTGAGACAACCAGAACAGTCTCCTAACTGTTCAGAGATGGGAAGTGACTTCACAGTCCCCAGTCTGTGAAACATCAGATGGAAACTCAGGGACAGCTAACTGTATCCTAAAAGACTGGGAGGGATTGGAGAAACGAGTTTTTGAGGTAGCAGAACTGCTTCAAACGAGAAAAACGGAAGTTCTGGAGACAGTAGCTAAGTCTAGTAAGGCTTTTAGTTAACATGGTCTCACAGAGTTTCTCTTCCGTTTACTGTCTCTACAAGAAATGCCCACTACAAGAAACATGCAAGAAAATTCATAGTGAAGAGTATGAATGATGAAACCTCCTGAAGACCTGCAAGAATCCCACGGGCAATTTAGGGAGACGAAGTACTTCCCTCTTTCCTTAAACCAAGAGCAGGTGCTCTTTTCCCCACCCTCCTTTTCCTGAATATCCTTTGCTCCAGCCCTGCACGTGACATCCTCTTCTACTCCCAAGGCAGAAGTCCCTCTGGTTTCAGTGTGAAAGGGAGCCTCCTGGCCTGAGGTGGACTGCAGGGGGCAGGGAAGGACATCGGTGCCTTGGCCTGGGGCTGGGCTGGGCAGAAGGCCCGTGATGTCTTCAGGACGACAGTGCAGGAGGGCAGGACGCCTATCCCAAGTTACACGGGTAGGGGCCGAGTTCCCGAGGAGAAGAGGAGGATCGGGCCTGGTGGAAACCTTAGGCCCTAAAGCCTGGAGTGGAATCGAAAATTGGTTTTGGTGCCCTTATTTGCTTCTTTGCTCACAGGGCTGAGGCCACTAGGGCGCTGTAAAGAGCACCTTTCACCAAGCTCAGCCTCTCACCACCTCTGATTTCCCTGTCCCTGCCTATGGCTCCCTGCCATCAGGGGTTGGCACGTCTGTTTATGGTACCTCTGGGTGGAAGGCTTGTTGGATCAGCGTGTGACTAACCAGATGGATTTTCGTTGAGATGGATTTAGAGACTAACGAGATGGAACACTGTCCTGGATTCCCCCATGGCTCTGTTCCCTGTCACTGGAAAGTAGCCTTATCCTACTCTTCTATTTCCCCGAATTCCTATGGGTCAGACCAAGGTTAGCGACTTCACAGAGGCTCCAGAGACACTTGAGCAGACACACAGAGGCCCGGCCTGAGAGCCAGCCAGGTACAAGCATGGCAGAACTACCCAGCCTCGGCTCACCCTTGGGGGGTCATCGACAGTACAGGGCAGGCAACCCCTGACTGGCCACCGTCAAGGAGAGCCAGGGCTTCTGATGCCACCCCCCACTCTCTTCCCCCAGAAGCCATGAGCAGAGCTCTAAAGCCCTCGGGACTGGCTCTAGGTTGGAAGCCTTCTTCTCTATGGCCCCCTCTCTCACAAAGCTGACTGAACAGACCAGGTAGTTTATAAAAGCTACTGTTTCACTTCAGTCATGTCCAACTCTTTGTGACCCCACAGACTGCAGCATGCCAGGTCTCCCTGTCCATTACCAACTCCCAGAGTCCACCCAAACCCATGTCCATTGAGTGATGCCATCCAACCGTCTCATCCTCTGTCGTCCCCTTCTCCTCCTGCCCTCAATCTTTCCCAGCATCAGGTCTTTTCTAATGAATCAGCTCTTCGCATCAGGTGGCCAAAGTATTAGAGCTTCAGCATCAGTCCTTCCAATGAACACCCAGGACTGATCTCCTTCAGAATGGACTGGTTGGATCTCCTTGCAGTCCAAGGGACTCTCAATAGTCTTCTCCAACACCACAGTTTAAAAGCATCAATTCTTCTGTGCTCACCTTTATTTATAGTCTAACTCTCACATCCATACATGACCACTGGAAAAACCATAGCCTTGACTAGATAGACCTTTGTTGACAAAGTAATGTCTATGCTTTTTAATATGCTGTCTAAGTTGGTCATAACTTTTCTTCCAAGGAGTAAGAGTCTTAATTTCATGGCTGCAATCACCATCTGCAGCAATTTTGGAGCCCAGAAAAACCGTTTCAATTAAGACACAATTCAAAAATACTTCCTCTCAAAGAAACCAACAGACTTTGGAAAATTTAAGCTACAGCATGAGATTGTACAGATAAATTGCGAAGCTTGTATTACCTGACTGTTATGTGAGGATGAGGCTTCTTCACTTCATATAGACAACATCAAAATTACTTTTACGACCATAAAAATACTACAGGTTGCCTTAGTAATAATCAGAGTTGAGAGGCTATTTGCTTTATACAAACACAATAAAAGTAAGTTAACACTCAGACTGGAAACTCATATGTTTGAACTATTATCCAGTTTTAATAAAACACTCTTTTGATTTATTAAATTTATCGATGTAAACAGATTTTGCAATGCAGAGATAAAAGGATGGATGTGAAGGTTAGGAATCCTAGATGGAAGCTCTGAAAGCATACACATCCTCATTAAACCTCTGTTCTTTCACCTATAAAATGGTGATAATTACCTCCCTTGGTTTCTAAGAGGATCAAATGCGAATCTGTTTATGAGAGTCATTTGGAAGCTATAACAATCTAAATAAATGTAATTGCTATCGTTACTCTCAAGATTGTCTTTCAAAATAGTGTGACTTAGAGAATAACTATGAGAAACATTTCACAATTATTTTGTATGTGGCATGCACGTGCTAGTCACGCTTGCATGCTCAGGTGCCAAGCTGCGCCCGACTCTCTGTGACCCCATGGACTGTGGCCCACCAGGCTCCTCTGTCCATGGGATTCTCCAGGCAGGAATATTGGAGTGGGTTGCCACGCCCTCCTCCAGGAGATCTTCCTGACCTAGGGATCCAACTCAGGACTCCTCCATCTCCTGAACTGGCAGGCCGATTCTTTACCACTGAGCCACCTCGGAAGCCCATTCATACTTGAGGACGCTTCAGAAACACAGAACGGGTCCTCCCTCATGGGAGAGTGGGTAAGCAGCCGCCTGCCAATGCAGGGGACACAGGTTCAACCCCGGGCCCAGGAGGATTCCGAAGGCTGCAGGGCAGCCACGCCCAGGCGCCACAACTACTGAGCGCGCATGCTGTGGCTCCTAAAGCCCACGTGCCTGCGGCCTATGCTCCACACCAAGAGAACCACCACAGCGAGAAGCCGGCGCGCTGCTGTGAAGAGCAGCACCCGCTCGCTGCAACTGGAGAGAGCCCTCACCAACAGGGAAGACGCAGAGCAACCAAACACAAATTTACAACGGAAAACACAGAGCCGAAAGACAGCCAGTGAAAACACCCTTCTAATGTATGTATTCCTTTCTCATCGCTATGCTTCTTGAGCTAGCTCATACCCAGTCTTGTATCAACATGCTTCATAAGTAAATCTGGGATGGCCCAGGCCAAGCAAAAGAAAGCACGGCTGTGGAGGAGAGCCTTACTAACAGTCTCTTTGCTTTCTTCTCTACTTTTGAGTGTTGGTTACTAGAACTCCAGCCTGCAGGGGCAGAAGTCATCAGAAGCAGCAAGGTGTCAGCAAAAGTCCAAGGGACAGTGAAGGCCCAAAGGTGAGGGATCAGCCCAATTTACAAACAGATGGGGGTGAGTCAGGGCTGGAGTGAGAGTGCTGTGGATAATTCTGGAGAATACATCTGTTGTGTCCTACCTGTAAACGTATGATGAAACAGAGTCTGTAGTTCAGTGTCCCCAATAAATTTCATCTTACTTCCCTGCTCAAAGCCCCTCAAACATTCCATCTATAATCATAATATCTGAATTCTTCTGCATGACAGGTTAGCCATTTGAAATCATGTTTCAATTTGCCAAGAAGACAAACTACAGGAAACATTTATTTTTCCAAATGAGAGAAATGAGATACTCATGAGCTAATACACTTCCTTAAAAGTAGAAAAGTTATTTATTTACCGTAACAACTTAGGAACGGAAAAAATATTTCTGATGTCTTAGTCTAATCTTTTAGCTATCATTATTAATTAAGGGTTTAATTATTAATCAGAGGTAAAAATAGCATCTGTGATTAAAGTACTAGTCTCTAAGGACAAGTATCAGAGCTGAAATATATATATAGATATATAATATTATACATGTTTCAATGCCATTCTCCCAAATCATCCCACCCTCGCCCTTTCCCACAGAGTCCAAAAGACTGTGCTATATATCTGTGTCTCTTTTGCTGTCTCACATACAGAGTTATTGTTACCATCTTTCTAAATTCCATATATATGCGTTAGTACACTGTATTGGTATTTTCTTTCTGGCTTACTTCACTCTGTATAATCAGCTCCAGTTTCATCCACCTCATTAGAACTGAAAGTGAAGTCGCTCAGTCGTGTCTGACTCTTTGCAACCCCATGGACTGTAGCCTACCAGGCTCCTCCCTCCATGGGATTCTCCAGGCAAGAGTACTGGAGTGGGTTGCCATTTTTCAAATGTATTCCTTTTAATGGCTGAGTGACACTCCATTGTGTATATGTCCCACAGCTTTCTTATCCATTCATCTGCTGATGGACATCTAGGTTGCTTCCATGTCCTGGCTTTTATAAACAGTGCTGCAATGAACATTGGGGTACATGTGTCTCTTTCAATTCTGGCTTCCTCAGTGTGTATGCCCAGCAGTGGGATTGCTGGGTCATAAGGCAGTTCAATTTCCAGTTTTTTAAGGAATCTCCACACTGTTCTCCATAGTGGCTATACTAGTTTGCATTCCCACCAACAGTGTAAGAGGGTTCCCTTTTCTCCACACCCTCTCCAGCATTTCTTGCTTGTAGACTTTTGGATCGCTGTCATCCTGACTGGCATGAGATGGTACCTCATTGTGGTTTTGATTTTCATTTCACTGATAATGAGTGATGTTGAGCATCTTTTCATTTGTTTGTTAGCCATCTGTATGTCTTCTTTGGAGAAATGTCTATTTAGTTCTTTGGCTCATTTTTTGATTGGGTCCTTTATTTTTCTGGAATTGAGCTGCATGAGTTGCTTGTATATTTTTGAGATTACTTGTTTGTCAGTTGCTTCATTTGCTATTATTTTCTCCCATTCTGAAGGCTGTCTTTTCACTTTGCTTATATTTTCCTTTGTTGTGCAGAAGCTTTTAATTTTGATTAGATCCCATTTGTTT
>SJYR01003693.1:207590-235852 GCA_006410655.1 Kobus ellipsiprymnus
GAAAGTACTCGCTGATTCTGGGTCCCTAGTGAAATGTAAAAATTAACTTTGAACAGAAAAACATGAAGGATATTTTCACTTTGTATGACTTCCAATATAGTTAATTAGGAATATCTTTCTTAAAACAGCAATCTTTACAAACAAAAACTTTAGTTTTCATTTTTAACAGCATAGTTTGTATGGATTAATATTAATAATTTTTGTATTAATTATTATTATTATTTTAGGTACAATGAACACACAATATATACACAACTTTTCATTATGTATCGTAATAAAATAGTAGCAGGGATAATCCCCAAAGGCAGATAATCTTAAAATGAAATTTTGTACTGGTATTCAATACAGATGTATGACAGAGCCTTCCTTATTTCCCTAAAGTGACTGTATTGAAAGATAAATCTAGACGGAACTGCATATAATACATGCCAACAAGCATTTAAAACATGGTGAAAAGTACTCTTGGATTTTGCCTGTTCACAGCTATGTGCTGGAAGTATGTGCAAGGGTTAGAGGCTGCTGCAGTCTTTTCTGCTGGCTGGAGGACCCCCTAGTGACCTTCCAAGACAGAGCCTGGGAGCTGGTTCCCCAAGTCTTCGCAATGCTAACTCCTTCGGTTTTCACCAAGTAAAGAATTCCCAGTAGTCTTTCCCGATTTCCCATGTAAGAGGATCCTCCCATCCCACTTCTTACAGTTTATTCTCATCACTGCAGCCTGTCTGCTTCCATCACAGCTTCTGTCACAACTAGTGAATACCTAATTATGTGTTTACCGTTTTACTGCCATCCCCACCTGATCATAAACTACATAATTCCAAGGAGTTACACAGCTGGTACCTAATACAATGCTTTGCACAAAATGAATATTCCAGAAAATGTCTGCAAAATGAAAGAAAGTAGAGATCAGGCCCGAGGAGGTTTGCTCTAGTCGCTGTAAGTTTGTAGCTGTGAATAGGCAATAAATTCTTATTCATCAATCAATCCTTTTATTGAAAACGAAAATTATCCAATTATGTTGACTTAGAAAGTTTTCCTGGACCATGCTTGGATTTCGATGGGTACACTGTTGGCATTAAGATCTCACCCTCTCTTTTCGAGCACCTTCTGTGTAGTAGCCCCATATATAAGGGGTAAGGTAAGTAGGCAGGGGACAAAAGCAAGGGGGCACCCCTGCTGTCGCCCAGCCCTCCCGCGAGGGACAGAGGCAGCCCTCCTCAAGACCCACCCAGCAGGGGCCTGCGTGGCTCTGGCCGCAGAGCGCACATGAAGTCAGGCCCAGACCACTAGGCACTGGGGGCCAGGGAGGGGCAGCAAGTCCCCTCTGGACTTAATTAGCTGTCCGAGACCACACGCTGAATGTTTAGAGGTATTTTTCTGTGTTTTAAAGGTAACAACAGCAATTATTTCCAGGCACATAACTGTAGTTGTCCATAGAGAATTCAATAAAGGTCAGGGAGTCTCTCAGACTGAAAGTATGGTTTCTGGAACTGAGTAAATTACTGGCTGCATCAGGATAAAAACAACAGCTGCAGATATGAGTCTCTGAGCACTAAGAAATGAATGAGCCCCCAGAGAGGTAGCAGTCTGAGCCCTCACGGTCTCGTCCTTTCCGGCAAGCCAGAAGAACAAGGAGTCCTGCAGATGCTGCGTAAAAAGAATTTCCAGTTTAGGAACAAGCTTATTCAGGACAATGTGTGGGTGCTGCTTCCTAAAACTCCTACCTCTCAAGTGACAAAGCCTCCTAAGAGATGATTTATAATACAAAACAAATGGGAATATCAGATTTTTAGAAGTAGCATATCAAGAGGTAAAAGCAAAATACAGTTCTTCTTGTCTGCTACTGTAACATTTCAAAACCAATACTGTGACTACTTACACTAACTCACATTGATGGAGTGGTTAGAATATTTCAGGCACTGTGCTAAACACAAGTTTCACCAAAATCTTTTAAGTACTATGATTACCCCAATTTCATAGACTATATACAAGTTTGGAGTAGGGTGTGTTATGCCTGTGGTAGGAGGAGATAATGAACTTAATTGCAGATGTTTTTACAATCTTTGAATATAATTCACCTCTAAGAAAAACTTGGTAAACTTCTTCCATAAAATAATTTATATAAACTTATGTTTAAATCCCTATTTTCACAGTGACTGTTACTTTATGGTTATATATTTATCCAAACAGTGGTTCACAAATCATTTGAATCCACTGTATTATATATATGGTTCTAATGTTTATAAGGGGGAAGAATAATGTTGGCTTAAAGCTCAACATTCAGAAATCGAAGATCATGGCATCTGGTCCCATTACTCCATGGGAAATAGATGGAGAAACAGTGGAAACCGTGTCAGACTTTACTTTTTTGGGCTCCAAAATCACTGCAGATGGTGACTGCAGCCATGAAATTAAAAGACGCTTACTCCTTGGAAGGAAAGTTATGACCAACCTAGATAGCATATTCAAAAGCAGAGACATTACTCTGTTGACTAAGGTCCGTCTAGTCAAGGCTATGTGCCGAAGAACTGATGCTTTTGAACTGTGGTGTTGGAGAAGACTCTTGAGAGTCCCTTGGACTGCAAGGAGATCCAACCAGTCCATTCTGAAGGAGATCAGCCCTGGGATTTCTTTGGAAGGAATGATGCTAAAGCTGAAGCGCCAGTACTTTGGCCACCTCATGCGAAGAGTTGACTCATTGGAAAAGACCCTAATGCTGGGAAAGATTGAAGGCAGGAGGAGAAGGGGATGACCGAGGATGAGATGGCTGAGGGCATCACTGACTCGATGGACACAAGTCTGAGTGAACTCCGGGAGATGGTGATGGACAGGGAGGCCTGGCGTGCTGCAATTCATGGGGTCGAAAAGAGTCGGATACGACTGAGCGACTGAACTGAACTGATAGTCAATAATTCTAAATATTTATCTCCTGAATTATCAGGATCTTGAGAACAGTAAGTTTACTGAAAGAAAAAAAAAATTGCTTTAAGACTTTCCCTAGTGAGTGGTAGTCAACTTGTCTTAAAAGGAAAACTCACATTTCTTCTCTTATGTTTTCTTTCTATTAAGTGCTTTTCTCTCACAAGAGGTTAAATAATTGGATCAGAGTCACAGTTTTGAGATGTCAGTTGAAGGCTGCCGTCCATCAAGGAAGGTAGTAAAGAAAAACTACTAACAAAAACGTCTGTAAGAAAGGACAGACCGAATCTTACAGCTGACAGGTGTTATACTTCTCAGGACAAATGACGCCTTTCTGAATCCAGAGGAAGGGAGCAGAATCCAACACAGTGAGTTCTCAGAACTTACACAGGCTTTTAATGAAAGACGTCTTCCATTTCACCAGCGCACAGAGCGCTCACACTCTGTATGAATTACTGGTCTTTATATAAGCCACTGCGTGTAAAAATACCGCTAATAACTTCCCCCTGCACTTTGTTTCTCAAAGCTTTCCAACTGGTTATTGTAACAAGGATGAAGGAAACCGCCAAGCACCTGGTTTTCTGTTCCTTTGACATGTTTCTGGCCAGTATCACTGCTAACATAAGCTCGCAAGAGTAATTCACAGACTTAAAGAGATACTGACTGAGATAGTCTGAGATGACTGGAAAATTAAAATATTCTGCAGCTAGAAGAAGCAGTGATAAAAATGTAAATTAACCTTCTTCTGCCTAGCATTCACTGACCCAACTATTAAAACTTCAATTTTTACATATGCTACAAAATGATTACTCAGCTTTTAATTTAAAAAGTAAATGTGAATGCAATGTTATTAAGCAAAGAAAATGAGAAAATGTTTAAAAGATATTTCTCATGGGTTTAAGAACTACGTCAGGTATACTTGGGTATATACACTCCACAAGGAGTACATAATACTTTATTTTTATTTCAACAAAATAGCTTCTAGGTCTGATCCTATACAATAAAAATAATAACTTTACCTATTTGTATAGTTTACCATCTATAAATAACTTTTTTATTTACATGATCACATTATCATTCAGTCAATAAGCATTTGGCAACTGCGACTTGATGCAAGGAGGTGAAGTCGCTCAGTCGTGTCTGACTCTTTGCGACCCCGTGGACTGTAACCTACCAGGCTCCTCCGTCCATGGGATTCTCCAGGCAAGAATACTGGAGTGGATTGCCATTTCCTTCTCCAGGGGATCTTCCCGACCCAGGGATCGAATCCAGGTCTCCCGCATTAGAGGCAGACGCTTTAACCTCTGAGCTACCAGGGAATGTTTACCATCTATAAATAACTTTTATTTACATGATCACATTATCATTCAGTCAATAAGCATTTGGTGACTGCGACTTGATGCAAAGTCCCCGGCTAAACGACCAGGGGGCAGAGCTATCATTACATTTCACTACTGAGGAAGGACATCAGAAAAATCTTCACAAGAATGCAGGAGTCCTACGACCAGGAACCCCATCTTACATATGATTTACCATCACTGACATTTTAACTTTACAAAATGATCAACGTAAAGTTACCCCTACCTGAGTATGTAACAATATCCATGAGATTTATAAAAGCTTGATATTTCTTTGCTTGGCATGAACTTTTGGGATTATAAGGTATACATTAAAAGCATGTAGAATTTTCATACAGTGATCTCATCTGTGTACAGAGAAACGAGCTTAGCATTTAATGGATGACCTTTACCATTCTAGGAAGTTATCCTGGAGCGAAAAACTTCTCTGTACTTGTAACATTATAAGCATAATGGAGTTAACACATTACACCTGAGAAATAATCAATACTATCAACAAAGTTCCTTAAAATAAAAGTAAAATCCCAGATGGTGGATGAAATGGAAACCTGAACGCTTGGACAAACTGTCTCACAGTAGGTTCTCATCCAAGAGTTCTGACATATACTGGCAAAAGGTAGCTAAATCTTTTATCATAAACCTGAAAATTCCATTCATCCTCTGTTCTGACTTTTTAAAAATGCATGATCACATATAGATGTACTTTTTCATTATTTACTTCACTTAAGCCCTTCCTCTAAAGTGCTAGGTAATTTTCATTCATAGAAAAGGAAGACGTGGAACATGATATTATGCTTAAAATGCCATTTATCTTCACTTAAACTATGTGTTTGTCTTTACTTACAAAGAGTGACATCCCAAAGACAAAATGCAATGTAAATGTTCTATGTGAATGAAGACCGGCTGCACCAGAAATAACCATCATGAAACGCGGTGGCAGCCTGCAGTCAAGGACACCAGCCCAAGGAGAGCGTGAATATGCATTTGTTTCTCAGAATAAGGCAGAGCTGCAACATTTTAAACAGTAACTTGGTTCAGATTTTATTTAATTCATCGGATATGCCACAGAACTGGGAGAGTGATTTAATTTCTTCCCATTTGACTCAAATGAATTGTCAAATTGTACTTGCAAACAGAAATAAAGTCATTTGTTGTTGACACTGTTGTTTTGTTTCTGATCATCTGACAGAGCATTCTCCTTGCAAATGGAAGAGAGAAATCCTACCAAGAAACGGGGCTCCCCTGGTGGCTCAGCTGGTAAAGAATCCGCCTGCAGGGAGGGAGACCTGGGTTTGATCCCTGGGTCAGGAAGATCTCCTGGAGAAGGGAAAGGCTACTCACTACAGTATTCTGGCCTGGAGAATTCCATGGACTATAAAGTCCATAGGGTCGCAAAGAGTTGGACATGACTGAGAGACCTTCACAGCAATGAAGAAACGGAGAAGTCAATGCTTCTACCAAAGCTCAAAATACAATTCCACTATAGCCGATATCTATAGCTGGCGGTATTACACTGTTTGTCAATATCTATCAGCAAAGAAAACTGATAAAAACCCGTATTTCATAGGTTTCCACCTCTCTAAGTGTAGGTTAAGCATTTTGGGGAGCGTGGCGACCCTCTTCGGGACATCAGTACCATCAGTCTGAGACCGGCAACACACAGGGCCCGCACATATTCTCTCCTTCTCAATCATCTGACCTGACGAAAGTCACATTTCCCCAGTTCAGAGTCCTTTATCTGACTTTGGTAGCTCATCAGTTTCCATGTCATTGTCTGGCTGTATATGTATGTCTTTTAAGTTCTTTAATGTGAAAAACTCCTAAGAAAGTTTCTTACTAATTTTAGAATTCCCTAACAGAACCAGCAGAGGACGATTTGTACAGAGTGCACAACGCGGCTTGAAAAAGGAAGGAGGAGGAGAAAAAGAGAGGAACTGATAGTCGTACTTTTACATGGTATAGTCTTAGCATTTCGAGGTATAAAGAAAAAGCCTCTAACTACAAAACCTAAGAATAAAAATATCACAAAGTGCAAGAAGTCAGCAGAAGCTGAAAATAGTAATCCTTCCAAAAGAACAGTGGAGTCTTTCCTGGCAAAAGCCCCTGTGAAATCTGTCTGGTGGAGTACTAACAAGCCTGACTTATTGAGGGGCCTAAAAATAACTTGCAGTGTTTTCATAATCTGAGGGTGAAAAACCTGAAGATAAGAAAACCATTATCATAAGTGAATCTCACAAAACTCCAAGTTGTAGAGATAGTGAAGTGAAAAGTTCCTCAGTCCTGTCTGACTCTGCGACCCCGTAGACTATATGGTCTGTGGAATTCTCCAGGCCAGAACACTGGAGTGGGCAGCCTTTCCCTTCTCCAGGGATCTTCCCAACCCAGGGATCGAAGCCAGGCCTCCCCACTGCAGGCGGCTCCTCTGCCGGCTGAGCCGCCCGATGCAGGGACGCTGGGGCACTTGTTCCGCTGTCGTGTGCGAGCCGCTTTCTCGTCATGACTGCCCGGGTCAGTTAGTGTCGTGACAGTATTATTTGGAAAACATCTGTATTCAATTTGGGAATGAGATCACTGACTCCTGTCAATAAATCATAAATCGTCTTTAATTTTTCCCTTTTTCTGTATCTGCTACAGTTTGAAACTGAAAGTGTTACTCGCTCAGTCGTGTCTGACTCTTTGAGACCCCACAGACTATAGCCTGCCAGGCTCCTCCGTCCATGGAATTTTCCAGGCAAGAATACTGGAGTGGGTTGCTATTCCCTTCTGCAGGAGATCTTTCCAACCCAGGGACTGAACCCAGGTCTCCCGCATTGCAGGTGGATTCTTCACCATCTGACCCACTAGGGAGGCCCCAACAGTTTAGGCCTTTCTAATATTTTGACTCATTGGTCTCCCTAGTCTTACATGTTAAGAGTATAATTTATTGAATCTGTTAGAGAAAAATGTAAGATCTTCATTAGCAACAAACAAGCACCGAATGGTCATTATGTTAGGGCCTGAGACATTAAAATAAAATAATTACTTCTGTAGTATCTTTTATCGGAGAAGTCAATGGCACCCCACTCCAGCACTCTTGCCTGGAAAATCCCATGGACGGAGGAGACTGGTGGGCCACAGTCCATGGGATTGCTAAGAGTTGGACACAACTGAGCGACTTCACTTTCACTTTTCACTTTCATGCACTGGAGAAGGAAATGGCACCCCACTCCAGTGTTCTTGCCTGGAGAATCCCAGGGAGCCTGGTGGGCTGCCGTCTATGGAGTCGCACAGAGTCGGATACGACTGAAGCAACTTAGCAGCAGCAGCAGCAGCAGTATCTTTTATAATGATAGCTCTGAGTTAAACTCACTTTTCGCAACAAATATCTACTGGCTCATCTATTAAGAACTGAGGCAGCAGCAGGAGAAAGGATGGCAAGACGGGAAGAGTCAAGAAAGAAGGAAGGGAACAACCAAACAGCTAACAATGCGGCTGGAGAGGCAAGATGTTCATTTTGCAAGACAACAGCATAGAGAATAGCCACTGGGGACAAAGGGAAGCAGGAGAAGCTGATGGGGGAGGCGGGTTTGAGGCTGGCCTCAAAGGGAGCAAAGAGAAAGGCTGGGAAGAGTGATGAAGTCCTTTTCAAATGTTTTGTCCACAAGCCAAAGTTTTACTGAAACCGTCACACCGTTTTGTCTATGTATTTTCCGTAGCTGCTTCTGCGCTCTGAGGGTAGAGCTGAGCAGCTGGGGTGGAGATGACCCGGAAAGCCTAGAGCACAATCCGGCCTAAAGAAACAGGTCCAGAGCGAGGATTCATACATGCCTGTCTAATCCTTTCATTATTCCCCCAAATTTCAAGTTAGAATCCTGTGCACAGTACTACAGATGCTTTTATAGGCAATGAGGTCTGGATATCAGTATATATAAAAACCCTTTTCAAATGTTTCGTCCACAAGCCAAAGTTTTACTGAAACCGTCACACCGTTTTGTCTATGTATTTTCCGTAGCTGCTTCTGTGCTCTGAGGGTAGAGCTGAGCAGCTGGGGTGGAGATGACCCGTAAAGCCTAGAGCACGACCCGGCCTAAAGAAACAGTTCCAGAGCGAGGATTCATACATGCCTGTCTAATCCTTTCATTATTCCCAAAATTTCAAGTTAGAATCCTGTGCACAGTACTACAGATGCTTTTATAGGCAATGAGGTCTGGATATCAGTATATATAAAACGAGGAAGGTCAGACCAGTCACAGAAAATCACTTTCACAAAGCTTAGCTTATTTCTGTGGGCTTCCCTGGTGGCTCAGCTGGTAAAGAATCCGCCTGCAATGCAGGAGCCCTGGGTCTCATCCCTGGGTTGGGAACATCCCCTGGTGGAGGGCATGGCCACCCACCCCAGTATTCTTGTCTGGAGAATCCCACGGACACAGGAGCCTGGTGGGCTACAGTCCATGGGGTCGTAAAGAGCCGGACATGACAAAGCAATGTGATAATCACAGTGTTGTTCAATTTGAAAGTGGCAAATGAAAAAATTAATAATTGACTGTTACTGAGAAGCTTAAAAGAAATTGGTGATATTGAACTTCATCCTGGGTGAGCCACGGTCCCATCTGTTTTCATGGTAAGTTACAAAAGGCATGGCTTATGGAATCTATCCCATCTCAAGTCCTCGTCCCTACAAGGGAGGAACATGAAAGCAGTGGGCAGGGAAGGAAGCACTCATCACTGTCTCTAAAGGCCTGGGTGCACAGTCTTTCATTTGAAGAATGTCCTTTAGCACGAGACAGCATTACCACAGGCCCCGAGAGCACATGCCATTCTTACGACTCTGACTACATCCTTTTCTAAGTGGATGTCTCGCTCTACCCATTATTTATTTCCCATAGCCTTTCTCTGGCATATTAAACAATTAGCATAGATAGCATTTTGAGTATACTATGAGGGAAATTTACTTTTTTATCATTATAAAATAGTATTAAAAAATTGAATATATTTTGTGGTGCAAAAAATGTAAGACTGTTAACTAATAATCTACGTTAGATTCTTGAGTACACATGCTACTCAGCTGTCCTACGTGGCAGGCACTGTGCCACTGTTGCGAGTGAGGCCTTAACATGAACGAAGTAAAGTGTCACCCCTCAAGACAGTCACAGTCTGCTGTGCGTGTGCGTAAGTTTAAAGCAACCATATTTAAACAACTTTGGATGAAGAAGTGAGTAATTCCGAGAGAAGAGCTTCAGAATAAAAAATGTAAGTGGACTTCTGATGCCCCAGTAGGTAAAAAGATTTCCTTCAGCAGGTACTGTTTGAAAGCAGTGGTTCTCAAAGCCTCTCACCTTGTAATAGGAGAAGTTTCCTGGGACTGCCCTGGCGGCTCAGTGGTGAGGAACCCGCCTGCCAGCGCTGGAGTGAAGGGTAGGTCGCTCAGTCATGTCCGACTCTGAGACCCCATGGACTGCAGCCTGCCAGGCTGCTCTGTCCACAGCACTCTCCAGGCCAGTATACTGGAGTGGGTAGTGCCTTCCGCTTCTCCAGGGGATCGTGCTAACCCAGGGATCAAACCCAGGTCTCCTGCATTGCGAGCGGATTAGTTAGATTCCTGAGCACACACGCTACCCAGCTGTCCTACGTGGCAGGCACTGTGCCACTGTTGCGAGTGAGGCCTTAACATGAACGAAGTCCAGTGTCACCCCTCAAGACAGTCACAGTCTGCTGTGCGTGTGGGTAAGTTTAAAGCAACCATATTTAAACAACTTTGGATGAAGAAGTGAGTAATTCCGAGAGAAGAGCTTCAGAATAAAAAATGTAAGTGGACTTCTGATGCCCCAGTGGGTAAAAAGAGATTTCCTTCAGCAGGTACTGTTTGAAAGCAGTGGTTCTCAAAGCCTCTCACCTTGTAATAGGAGAAGTGTCCTGGGACTGCCCTGGTGGCTCAGTGGTAAGGAACCCGCCTGCCAGTGCCGGAGTGAAGGGTAGGTCGCTCAGTCATGTCCGACTCTCTGAGACCCCATGGACTGCAGCCTGCCAGGCTGCTCTGTCCACAGCACTCTCCAGGCCAGTATACTGGAGTGGGTAGTGCCTTCCGCTTCTCCAGGGGATCGTGCTAACCCAGGGATCAAACCCAGGTCTCCTGCATTGCGAGCGGATTCTTTACCATCTGAGACACCAGGGAAGCCCAAGAATACTGGAATGGGTAGGCTTTCCCTTCTCTAGGGAAGCCCAAGAATACTGGAGAGGGTGGCCTATCCCTTCTCCGGCGGACCTTCCAGACCCAGGAATCCAACCAGGATCTCCTGCACTGCAGGCAGACTGCTCACCAGCTGAGTGACCAGGGAAGCCCCCTGGGGACGTCAATGCAGGAGACAGCCGTTCAGTCCCTGGTCCAGGAAGATCCCGCGTGCCCTGAAGCAACTACACCCCACACCACACTTACCGAGCCAGGGCTCTAGAGCCTGGGGCGCCCCAGGGCCTGCGCCCTCCAGCTAGAGAAGGCACTGCAGTGGGAAGCCTGCACACCACACCCAGAGCAGCACTCGCTCTCAGCAGCTGGAGAAAGGGCCCGCGCTTCTCCCCTTCAACAACGAAGACCCAGCACGGCTAACAGTAACTAACTAAATAAACATTCCATTAAAAGAAAGCTTCCCGAAATTTCCTGTTTCCTCTTAACTTTAAGAAACGTGAGAAAAAGATGTGAAATACACTTTTTTTGGAGGGGGTTCCCTTTCCTCCTGCAGTAGAGGACTCCTGGTACGTCTAAGTCATAGGTGCACCGGCAGAAGAAGCTAGAGCAGACCAGGCTCCGGCAGGCAGGAGTAAACCACTTTTCCGTCCAGCAACGACATGAAGGCCCCGCCCCCGGCCAGGATTAACCCTGCAACTGTGAACAGGGATCCTGGGAGACAAGGATCCCGGGAGAGGGCCCCAGTGCCACCAGGCTGGCTTTCGGTTCAGCAGCGACAGAAATCTATTCTTATCTCTCTTCCAAATCTAGGGGATTCTAGAGCATGACCATGTTTTCTGGCACTGGAAAAGACAGTTGGACAGGCAGATGGATTGGGAAAGACAGGCAGATGAATGAAATGGGCACAGATCTCTGCAAAAATGTGCAGGTTTCACGCTGTGGAGGGGAAGCAGCGTATCTGAGACGTCGGATCAGAAGGCTGCCTGTCTGCTCCCACGGCCTGGCACAGACGGCGCGGGGACGGACAGGAGGAAGGCGCGCCGGGCCCTGCTGCAGGGGACGGTCCTTTAAGCAATCCCCAAATACTGGATATTAGGACTGGAATGGCTTCAATTCAGCTCTAAAACAGGGAGCTATAAAACATGATGGAGGGAAAGCTAGTTCTTCTCTTTTGTAATGAAAACTAACAGCTATCACATAAAACCTTTTTTTTTTTCCTGTTTTAGTATTTTTCTTCTAAATAAATAAAGCCTTGAAAAAAGTAAATATGAAAATCTGCAGTCAAACACCCCCGAGCAGTGACCTCGCTCAGCAGTCAGTCTGGAGGAGCCCATGGGAGGCCCACCGAAAAGGCCCCCAACAGGACACTTGACCTCTGACCACTGTGGCTGAGGACGCATCTCTGTCCTTTACTGTGGCTTCAGAGACCACGCTCCAAACGCAGAATCGGGTCACCGTCTGCTTTTACCTCATTCAAACCTTTTTGCTGACAATTTTAACCCATCTATTTTTTTCATCCATCTTTGTCTTCTTTCATCTTCTAAAGAGATTTGGTGAACAACTTCACCTTCCTCTGTAAGTGGACAGTCATTTACCACTGTGTATCATTTGAATTGTCACTTACTCAAAGGCGTTCTTATCTCTTAATTTAACCTTGGTGCTGATTGTGAAGTAGGTACTAACCCTCCCTTAACAGAGGGAGAAAATCTAGATATAATATACCTTTTTCAGAAGATAATTTCTCTTTAAATTTATTATTTTTTTTAGTCATAGAAAAACTAGGGAAATGTCTTTATTTGAGGTAAACCAGTATACATGCCTTGAGATGTGAAAATAACAAGAGACAGTTTCTGTGTTGCCATTGTAAAGTCCCAGTCATTTAAGAATAGTACACAGCTTCCCTGGTGGCTCAGCTGGTAAAGAACCTGCCTGCAATGTGGGAGACCTGGGTTCGATCCCTGGGTTGGGAAGATCCCCTGGAGAAGGGAAAGGCTACCCACTCCAGTATTCTGGCCTGGAGAATCCCATGGACTCTAGAGTCCATGGGATCACAAAGAGCCGGACACGACTGACAGGCTTTCACTTTCACAAAGCTGCAATCTGTGTTCACACTGCTCACTGCTGCATTCCTTCAACCGTTACAGTGAGCTCTACCGGCCAGATAGCAGGACTCCCAAGAAGCAAAGTCAGTTACGCTCCTGGTTTTCTTCCCAGAGGAAAAAACTCTCCAAAGGAAACAGGTTTCTTTCTATGAACGGTGCTTTTATAAAAATCTTCTGACTGATGGTTTATTTGTACAGCATTAGGGGCATTTCTGAGTACAATGAAAATATGTTTTCCATTTCCCATTTTCCAGTCGTCACTGTTATTTGTGGTACTATGAAGTTATCCAAGATGAAATAATGCATATTAAGATTTTTAAAGGAAACACTTAACTCTCAAAGTCAATCTTTAAGTAAGCAAATAAGCTAATAAACATTAGTCTAGAATTATTTTTATTGTCAAATTAGATTAATAGTACTAGAAATGACAAACATTGGATACTACTTTCAAAACTCAAAAGTAATATTGAAATTGCCTCCTCATTTAATAATACAAAAGCTAGGGGGACTTTTCTGTCGGTACAACGGATAAGAATCCTCCCGCCAATGCAGGGGACGTGGGTTTGATCCCTGGTCTGGGAAGATTCCACGTGCTGTGGAGCAGCTGAGCACATTCGCCACAGCTAGCGCAGCCCAGCGCCCAGAGCCCGCAGCCCACAGCACACGAGGCCGCCACGACAGGCCTGCCACGGCATCGGAGGGGGGCCCGCTCACTGCAACCAGAGAGCCTCTGCACAGCAAAAAGGACCCCACGCGGGCCAAATGAATGAAATTATCACTGAACTTAAAAACCTAGAGGCAAAATGACCTGATAGCTTATATATATATATTACAAATACGTAGTTTAAAAAGTCAGATATATTCTTACACTCAAATGTTTCTTTCACTCATTCATGAGTAATTCAGAGTTTCACCGATTCACAAATCCATTTAATTCATTCATTTTGCTTTCATCATTTCCACATTGTCAGCTCCACATCAGACCTTTCTCTTCAGTTCTACTTTTAAACACTCACCTGCCTTTTCAGCAGCTTCACAAATACCTCACAGGCACGTCAGATTCACATGCCTCAAAATAAACTCCCTTTGTCATCCACAATCCCGGCCCATCCCTCCTCCCCCAAACCCCTAACCAAGCAAACAAAAAAACCCTGCTCATCTTCCAGGATTTCAAGAAGACAGACCTGTCATCCACCGGACAAGCAAGAAACATGGAAGACGCCCTGATGCTGGCTTCCTTGAAAGTGTCCCTTCCCTCCACTGACTCTCCACACCACAGCCAGAGCACCCTGCGTGGAACACACGTGGGATCTCCCCTACCGAACACCTCACGGTGGCTTCCCCTGCTCTCAGACTCTGCACAAACCTCCCTGTGAGGGCCCGCCTCACAGGGCCTGCCCCTGCCACCACTCCAGTCTCGTCTCAACCTGGCGTTTCACCTACTCACAGTCTGGCTGCCTCTCACTGCCCTGAAAGGCCATTCTGCTTCCAGCCTCCAAGCCACTCTCCCCCGGTTGCCTATTTCTTCTCTTCTCCCCATCTTGCTTTAGTTATTTACCTTTCGGGCCAAACGTCATTTCTTCCGAGATGCCTTCCGTGCCCCAGGACAGGACCATATCCCACTTTAAAATGCGTTCTTACATGACTGTCTGTTACCTGACTGTCTGCACTGTCACCTGACTATCTAGTCATTCACCAGATTCTAAGCTCCTGGAGGACAAAGACCCCATCTGATTGGCCCAACTTATGTATCCCAAACACCAACAATGTGCTTACACGTAGAAAGTACTTAAGCAAACATGTGATGACTTCAGTTGAACTAACACTGTGGAACGTTTGCCCTGTGCCTGCTTTTCAATACCCAGATACTTACAAAGTAAGTGGGTAAAGTATACTTCAATTAATTTGGGCAGTGGGGAGTAAAACATTGCTGCTGCTGCTGCTGCTAAGTCACGTTAGTCGTGTGTGACTCTGCGACCCCATAGATGGCAGCCCACCAGGCTCTGCCGTCCAAAACATTTCTAAGTTCTGCTAAATACGGTCAAAAGTCAGTTTGCAAATCTCTTGGGAATTAAGCTTACTTTTAATACACCTGGTCACATAAAAGAAATTCAATAATTTACCCCAATGTTTACTGGGTCTTTGGAAATCCTATTATTGTGTCTTGTCCACTCCCTTTCTCCAATGCACTTTATCAAATTATCAAATATCTTTAATTTTCTCATTTTCCTTCAGAGTAGGGAGCATGATTAAACAGAAAACTTATACAAAGAAGGTATTCAGTACAGGGTTTCTGATGAATTTAGTGTGTGGATATGGAGAGGCTTTAGAAATTATGAATAAATTGAGGAATTTCACCAGGCATGTTTACATGATATCATAAAGCAAAAACATAGAAACTCCAGTAATTGTTTCTATTAGGACACACATTTAAGTATAAATAGGATATGAAAATTATAATTTTCTTTCCTTTAGATAATATATATTTGAAAAAAGTCTTAAATATTTATAATATGGCACAATATGATAAAAAATAAAATTTTAAATTATACACCAATTATGCTTTCATTTGGCTGCAAAGAGGTTTACAGATTCTTTGTGTATCATGCCATATGTTTATGTCCTGCCTTGGGTTTTAAAACATCTCAAATAGCAGACATAATTATTTCAATTTTATTCCGTCATTACTTTATGTGTAAATAGACTCCTACTTTTAAAGCAGCATAATGGGAATTTTAAGGATGAAGGGAGAAATACTGCTCCCTGAGAATTAAAGTTACTCATTATAAACAGTCTTAAACGGCCAGGAACCACCTACTTCAGCACTATTCTAGCTGCACCCTTCACATTCTCTAGTGATTTACACAGTGAATGGGCAGAGGGCGCCTAAGGGAGAGAGGCTAAAAGAAACACATGCCTAATGACTCTCTAACACACAACACCACATCTGATGTTTGCTGCCCAATTATTCTGAAGCACACCGTTAAAAAGTAATACTTCCCAGCACGTTATACACTGCTGCTGCTTTCTGAAGCCCTGATCACTGTCTGCAGCAGGACAGTCAGCATAACAAACAGCTACTGTTAGAGGAAAGTGGACCAAAACACGACAGCAGTCGCCTTCCGTGACTCCTGCAGGAGAGCGACATCCGGAGAAGAGCACTGACACTGTCTCACTGAATTTCTGAGACGGTCACATTCACACAATTCAAGAAAACGCTCTCAGCATCCCAAAACCTTCATTCTGACTCACAGCAGAAAAGGAATTTTGGTCTGTTTGCATGACACATACTGGTTCATATCACAATAATTACTTCTTCATTTATGCCATTTAAAGAAATCAATCAGTGGAAGATAAAAATAGAAGATTAACATTTAAGGGTAAAACAATTCAGGATTATTTTCCCAGAAAGTCCTTAGTCACCTAATGGCATTTGATCAGTACTTTGCATAGCCGATTAGAAGCCTATTTCATTTATTCATTAATTTATCCACATATTCATTCATTCACACAGCAGATATTTATCACACTTCTACCATTTGAAAAGCACCCTGTGAAAAATGTGCACAGAAAATTTGCACTATTTCCTTCCCTACAAAAAAAGGAAATCAAACTATGCAATAAAATATGTCCAGCATTAGTCAGTTTGAGAACACAAAATAGGCAAGTGTTTCTTTTCTATAGTAATAAGAATATCTATTCATATGAAGTAAGTGTGTGAGTGTGTCTGTTACGTCACTTCAGTCGTGTCTGATTCTTTGTGGCCCTATGGACTGTAGCCCACCAGGCTTCTCTGTCCATAGGCCACAAACAGATACTACTATCTCTAAGCCATTCCATAAAAACGTAATATTAATTCCAATAGAAGTCGTAAACTTGCATTAGAAGGAAATGACCTCTGTTTACTAAAGAAATAGCAAATGAGTGACATCTTTGCCCTTGTGTCACTGTAGTTCTACAGATGACAGCAAACCTCCAAGAATCAGACATGAACCACCGGCATCATTAATGAGCAACATTACCGACTTAGGTTTGGTTAATAACAATTATTTTCATTTACAAGTCATAAAATCAGAAACCTGGTGAAAATGTAACCCTCTATAAAGTTTGCATACATCTAACTTTAATTATCTCTTTAAATCAGTGGGTCTGTGACGTAGGATACTATCTGACGTAGGATACCCTTCTTAAAGATCTGCATCTTATTTGGAAAACGTACGTTCAGTTAAACGGGAAAACTGCAGATGCGCTCTTGAGGTTGCATTCCTTTATTTTCTTTCATCGGAAGAACCATAAAGTCTGTGTGGGAACGTGAGGATGCCAGGAGTGGCACTCTGCATCCTCTTGGTTCCGTCACTGGCAGAGTTCTCAGTATTTAGGAAGCTCCCAGCAGAAAAAAACTACGAGCTGTGTGTTTACTTGGCTCATTATAGTTTGAAGGATTCACATTTGAATTTCTGCAATTACAGGAAATAAAGCATTGGAGAGTATCTTACAGGCACCTAAATTCATGAGGAAGGTAATACAGCTGGATCATCGTTTGATGTCTGTAAAGACATGAAGTCATCTTTCACTCTTTATTTCACTTACATGTATTGTCTAATATGTGCTGTGTGCTTAGTCGTGTCTGACTCTTTGCGATCCCATGGACTGCAGCCCACCAGGCTCCTCTGTCCATGGGATTCTCCCGGCAAGAATACTGGAGGGGGTTGCCATGCCCTCCTCCAGGGGATCTCCCCCATCCAGGGATCAAACCCAGGTCTCCTGCATTGCACGTGGATTCTTTACTGTCTGAACCACCAGGAAAGGCCAAGTAAACTGGAGCGGGGATCATCCCAACCCAGGAACTGAACTGGGTCTCCTGCATTGCAGACGAATTCTTTCCCAGCTGAGCTGCCAAGGAAACCGATGTCTAGTATAACAAGTAGCAACCCTGCTGGCTCTGCCTCCACCATCCCCCAGGACGGGCCACGCTGCCGCTCTCCACCACCACCCTCCCCAGCGTCTCTCATTTCCATTACTGCAACAGCTCTCTCATTTGTCTTCTCGTTTCTGCACTTATCCCCTGAGAGTTTATTTCTGAAACAGAATTCTGACTAATCCTTTCAAAACCTGGGACAGACCAAGTCAGTCCTCAATGGCCCCCATCTCATGCAGACAAAAAGCAAAGCGTTTCAGTGATTTACAAGAGCTGCCTGATGGGGCTGCAGTACCCTCTCACCTCACTTCCTGTCTCCCTCGTTGGCCTTCTTTGGACACACCTGTCATGCACCTGTCTCAGGGCCATTTGTACCTGCTACACCCACAGCTAGAGAAGTTCTTCTCACTGATATTCACAGGGCTCATCCCTCCCTCTCTTCTGGGTCTTCTCTTACAGACTATGAAACAGTGCCTGCTCCGCCTTCCCATTCCCTTTTATCCTATTTTATGACTCCCTATAACATTTATCAGCATGTGGAATACTGTATATTCACTTGCTTATTCTTTTTCAAATGTGTTTATTATCTGCTTCCCCTCACTTTTGTGAACTCCATAAAGGGAGAGTTTTGTTTATTCACCACTGAAGGGAGCAAAATTTGCCACCCCAAAATATCCCTTTTACACTTTAAGATTATTTTGAGCTGATTATTTGAGCAGACACAGAAGAAGCCCTGAAAACTAAGTAGTTACCATTTTGTAAGAGGCGTTTACATTTAGAAGGGAAATTTCCATTTGTAAGCGTTCCTCTCGGCTTCCCTGGTGGCTCAGCTGGTAGAGAATCACCCTGCAGTGTGGGAGACCTGGGTTCCATCCCTGGGTTGGGAAGATGCCCTACAGAAGGGAACAGCTACCCACTCCAGTATTCTGGCCTGGAGAACTCCATGGAGTGTATAGTTCACGGCGTCGCAAAGAGTCGGACACGACCCAGGAATGTTCACTTCACTTCACTTCTCCCTGTCTGTAGCAGGAAGAAAGGAACAACTAAATCTCTGAGAACTCTCACCAATGGAGGAGACGGATTTTAAAAAGTCTGCATAACTGCCATGCCCTTGTTGACTGTGCTTTTCCTGGTAACTTTACATAACTGGTCTCCCTTCATTCCAGCATCTCCCTTTTGTCTTTAGCTGGTGATGGTATTTAAGGTGGTGGCTTGGGCTATTTGGGGGAGTTACTCAGTTTTCCTGGGTATCTCCCACACATACAGGAGGTGGACTTGTTATTACACTTCAGTTATTCTCCTGTTAATGTGTCTTCCATTACAGGGAGGTCTCAGTCAAGAATCTACGAGGGGAGAGGGAAAATTATCATCCTCCTCTGTACTGCACTAGCCATAGTATCTAGAGTGTCTGGCACAAACACATCCAGGTTGGAAACACATAGCTAGAAGGGTAATGAGAGCAAGGCAGCAAATTGTGGAGAAAAGGGCTGGAGACAGAGGTACCTACTGGAGATACCTAGGCTTTCGCTTCGTTTTTCCCTTGGGGTAAGGATGTAGCCTGTTGACAACAACAAGAACCAATGGAGCCCAGTGTTTAAAACGTCACATTAAGCAAAATCACACAGATGTATAAGGACTCCGTGAACAGTGTCGTAGGCTCCACATCACGGCAGTAGCAAGAAAATGAGCTGCTCAGAGTCAGTAAGGCCCTGTCCTGTGCAGGCTGTGCCACCATTAGAAACTCTGGAAGCCACGGTGAGGTGAACTGAGATAGTCTGCATTTGCTTTGCTTTACATGGCCACCTTTTTCCAAAGTTCCTGTACCCTTGGCTAAAATGGACAATCGAGTCTAATCGGTATGTCTGTCCAATGGTATAGATGTGGTGGTCTCTTCCTGCTAAGTTGTGACCTCTGGAAAGTCTGGGGGGATATTTCTTTTTGGAGGTCCTAGAGAGACCCCTTTCCTACTCAAGTAGCCTTGCCCTAACACTAATCAGTATGTCATGTAGAATATTGTTGTCTTCATTTTATATCAGAAGAGACAGAAGTACAGTAATGTTAATCATCATCCATTCAACAAACTTTTACTGAACGCCAAAACTAGATGCTGGTAACTTATTCTCTGCATCAAGGAATGAACAAGGCAACAGCCTCTATCCTAGCTTACACTCTAGCTGAGGTAGAAGATAAAAAGTAAACCAGTCTTCACTTGATTTATCTATGTCTATGTGGCCTTCCCTGTGGCTCAGTGGTAAGGAATCCACTTGCCAATGCAGGAGACTCAGGAGGCATGCGTTGGATCCCTGGGTCGTGAAGATCCCCTGGAGGGGGAAATGGCCACCCACTCCAGTGTTCCTGCCTGGGAAGTCGCGTGGACAGGGGAGCCTGGAAGGCCACATGGGGTCACAAAGAGTTGGACATGACTGAGAGACTGAGCACAGACACATACGCCTATAGTATCATCGTGATATTACTCATACACTTATACACACGTAGGTGCATGTGCAGATACAGATAAGTGTCAGGTCATACAAGGACTGATGAAAAATAAAGCAGGGCAAAGGTTACAGACACATACGCCTATAGGACCATCGTGATACTCACTCATACACTTATACACACGTAGGTGCATGTGCAGATACAGATAAGTGTCAGGTCATGTAAGGACTGATGAAAAATAAAGCAGGGCAAAGGTTACAGGGAATGCGAGGGTGGGGCGGGGTCGGGGTCCAAAGTCGCGCAGCTGATGTGCTGTGGAGCCAGGATTCACACTCTGAGCATTCTAGCGCCAAACCTGTGGTCTTAATCACTGTGCTGAAGCTGTTAAAAGCTCTGAAAGCTTGGAGACTAGTTGGCAATGCAGAAGGAGATGATCAGACTGGCACAGCGACACTTGAAAAGGAAATCTGGGAGTGAAAAGGGCCTCTCATTGTGCTTCTGTATTTTAGCAAATTAAAAAAATTAAGGATAATACTTGGACAAAGTGAAAGGGAAGTCGCTCAGCTGTGTCCGACTCTTTGCCACCCTTTGGACTATAGCCCACCAGGCTTCTCCATCCATGGGATTTTCCAGGCAAGAATATTGGAACGGGTTGCCGTTTCCTTCTCCAGGAGATTTTCCCGAACCAGGGATTGAACCCGGGTCTCCCACACTGGAGGCAGACGCTTTACCGTCTAAGCCACCAGGGAAGTCTATTGGACAAAGCCCCTAGTAATTCTCAGTGTTAGTGAGGTGACTCATGCCCAGTGAGTGGCTCAGGCCTGAGTTCTCCAGCTCCATATGTTGATTGCTCTGATCCTGCCTTGGAGGCCAGAGAACAGGAAACAAACCTAAAAAAAAACCCAGAAAACAACAAAAACAAAAAAGCAAGCAAGAAGGTTAAACTTGTTCTGTGTCATCTGTGTTCTAATGGATTCCTCAAAGGCCAGAATTTCTACTTGACCAGAATAATTAAGAAAAGCTAGATGCTCCAGTGTAAAAAAGGTTTTACTTCGGAACTTTACTTAGACCAGTGGTTACCCAGATTCCTGGGGTAGTCATGAACCCAGCTGCACAGTCTGGGCTTGATCTCCTGTCTGCTGTATGGCTGTGTTGTAGCGAGGGTTCAAGGAGACTGCACGGACCTTCCGCAGTCTGGGCTTGATCTCCTGCCTGCTGTATGGCTGTGTTGTAGCGAGGGTTCAAGGAGACTGCACGGACCTTCCGCAGGAAGGAGTGAACCCACCAGCCCTGCACCGTGGAACTGTGTGGAGATGGACCCTCCCGGGAAAAGGCGGAGCGAAGGCTTACAAGCGAGTCTCTCACCCCCACAGCAGGCTTTCTCTAAATCCCGCTTCTTAGATGGCTTCCTTGAGAGGTGCCCACACGGCTGACCATATTCACAGAAGGAGGCAACAGGGAACGACAGCGAGCACATGGCTGGAGTGCTCTGCTTAGTCTCCCAGGCTTTGTCGTCCACTTGATCCAGACTCAGGTCTCCCACTCAGCAGCTGTACGACATTGGGCAACGCACTTATTATACTTTGATGCCTCAATTTTTTCTACTCTAAAGTAGAGATAAATGGCCATAGAAGTATGAGGACTAAATAAGATAATGAATGTACTTGCCAAATAGGAAGCACTCAATGAACGCAAGGCAGCTGGTCTTTTTGGAAGCCTGCTCAGTGCAGGCTCCATCCTCTGAGTATTATACCATCCTAAGTGGCTCAGACGGTAAAGAATCTGCCTGCAATGTGGGAGAACCAGGTTCACTTCCTGGGCTGGGAAGATCCCCAGGAGAAGGAAACAGCTACCTGCTCCAGAATTCTTGCCTGGAAAATTCCACGGACAGAGAACAACACAGTAATTGGCTCCTGTAAATCTATGTAAACATCATCCTGCCTACTTTTCTCTGTCTAGCCATGTTAGTGATTAAAAAAGGGATAAACACTAAATTTTGGCTTCCCTAGTGGCTCAGACGGTGACGAATCCACCTGCAATGTGGGAGACCTGGGTTCGATCCCTGGGTGGGGGAGATCCCCTGGAGGAGGGCATGGCAACCCACTCCAGTATTCTTGCCTGGAGAATCCCCATGGACAGAGGAGCCTGGTGGGCTGCAGTCCATGGAGTTGGGAAGAGTCAGACACGACTGAGCAACTAGGCACAGCACAAACACTTAATATAAGCTGGGTCAGTCAATTCTTACTGCCAAGAATCTGAAACCAGACCTCAAAGACTAATTCATTATCCGCAGACGTGGGGCTTGGAAGGTGGTAACCTGGATGTCACCGGAACGACCTCTGAAGACAGGACAGAGGAACGCAGTCTTCAGAGTAAGAGGGAAATGAAGCAGCAACACAGCAAGAAGAAACAACGGGAGAGCGAGTGAGCAGAGAGAACATGCTCTGGCTCCTGATGCTTCCCAGGTGCTAACTGCAGTGACGCCCAGAGCTGGCTGAACTTCCTGTCGTTTCCGTTTCATGAGATAACTCTATTTTCTTCTAATACACTTCCCATTGCTTAAACTAGCTTCAGCAGTTTCTGTTCTTCATAATCAGAAAGGCCGTAAGAGAAAGTGGTGACCCACCTATCTGCATTTGTTTAAAGTAAAGGACCTTGATGCTGGGAAAGATGAAGGCAGGAGGAGAAGGGGACGACAGAGGATGAGATGGTTGGATGGCATCACTGCCTCAATGCACGTGAATCTGAGTGAACTCTGGGAGTTGGTGATGGACAGGGAAGCCTGGTGTGCTGTGGGGTCGGAAAGAGTCGGACACGACTGAGCAACTGAACTGAACTGAACCCAAACTAAAACACTTCTCCATCTCCCTTGTATCCGTTTATGTAAGTTATACTGCAGAAATAAACTCTTAAGAGACTTATATAAAAGTTTATTTAAACCTTACACAAAAGTTTATTTCTGCCCATATTCATGTCAGCTGCAAACTGGAGATGACTCTAATTCATAACTTCTTCATTAGTGGATTCAGGTTGTTGGAGCTGCCCTTAACTGCCCTCATGCGAAGAAAGCAAGACCATATTATGAAATGATAGAATAAAAATCAGAAATAACAGAGAATGAGGTATAGGCTAATTTCCTTCTTCCTTCTACCATTTCTATGTAACACAAGACAAGGCTAGCCCTCACTAAACCAGGAAACCACTCACGTACTCCTCTGCTTCCTCTTGAGGACTTTTATTCTGTTTATTGGATTGAGCAGAATTCCTGAATAGTACCCTACATATGGTACATCTTTCCTACTAGTAACCATAAATCAAAACTCATTTTTCCTGTGACCTTCTATCCCAAATCCCCCATTTCTGTTTTTCCAGAAGGCAGATGGTTACTCTGGTACATTAACTCAAGCCAACTTGTTAATTGATTCCAGTATAAGAGAAGGTCTTTTTCATTCCTGGAAACATACATGTGACTTAAGGTAAAAAAAAAAATCCCTTAATGAAAATGAATGAAACTAGCAAAAGGAAATTCTGACACTGAATAAAGTAGCAGGATAAGTAATTTTTAGAAAGGTGTTCTTGTGAATACCAAGCCACACTAGATTAAAAAAAAGGTTAAAGTAGAGAGGACTATATATTTTTGAGACATTTAAAATTACTGAGCATTCCTTTTTGTACTGTAGCAAAATGGTTTTAGAAGCTAAAAATAAAAGTACAGCTTAATATATTCAAAATTGTAATCAGATGTTAGAACAAGAAAATCAGTCATAAATGCTTAGTCAACTGAGATTATCACATTTCTATGCTAATCTTGTGTTTTTAATTAACAGATAAAGCAGAAGGGGGTATCTAAACAATAGTGTATAAAAATGAAAAAAAAACAAATTTTCAAGCTCTAATTAAATGGAGATGCAATAACAAAATACTGCTGCATTTCAGCAACTGTTCATTAAAAAAACAACAGAAAAATCTTGTTATGTCTTTCTAAAATTATGTTTCACAGGCTTCAGCATCCTCTTCTGTTTTTACTCATGATCATAAAGAAACCAGATGTTGATCATAAGCTGAGCCATCACACCAAACACCACCTTCTGCCCTGAATTTCCTGATTGGTCAGAAGATGCATGGCTTGTGCAGAGTAGGCGAGTCCAGGGTAGATTCAGAGTTGGGGCTCTCAAACCTGATTCCCAGGGTCCACATCCTGGATCCACCATGTTCTTCTCATACGATCTTAGGCAAGATACCCAACCTCCCTAACCACAGTTCTCCTCATGTTACAACGGGCCCAACACAGTACCTACTGTTGCCTTGAGGACTCACTCATTCTCCTTTAAGTGTCAAGCACTCTTCTAGCCTTTTGGAATCCAAGAGCAAATAATGTAACTGAAAATTACTGCCCTCCTGAAGTTTAGTTCTATATATTGCATCTAAAGCACCTGATTAGCATAATACCTAGTATTCAGTAATCAATAAATGTCAGCTGTTAGGATCGTGAATAGCTGATTGAGACAGAACACTGGAACAGCAATGTGTCAGGATGCAGTCACACATTTGCTTAATCTTTCTGAGCCTCAATTACTTAATCTGTAACGTGATCTTAAGATTGTTCCTATTAAATATATGGTAGATCATGAGACATAGAAGAGATTAAAGAAAATATGAAGATGCATTATACACAAGAATGCTTTTCCAGTACATTAAAACCTTAGAATAAACTCAGATTTTAGGTATTCAGTTGCATTTTTAAAAAATAAAGAAAAACTCTCAAGAAAGGGAAAAACAAATGATCACTATCATACCAAATCTTCATAAAACATGAAATCACAAAAACCAAAAATAAGAAGTGACATCTTACATTTATCTTAAAAAGTAGACATGGCTACCCTATCAGAAATCATTAGATGAAACAATCTTCTTCCAGAACATACAAGAGAAATATGTTCCTTTCTGGCTATCTTAGCTTTCCTTATTTTGTTTTTCCATTGAAACTTAAAAATAAAATTGGTCTCATACCCACACCTTTTCACAAGATTATATGTTTTTCAAGGTTTTGTAAATTCTTTTGAAATTACTTTCCTTTTTCAGTTAAAAACTGTATAGACTTTTAACCATCTTAAAATTATCTGAACATAGGGCTAGACATTCCCAGGTTTAGCCAAATTAAATAGCATCACATGGCCCTGGGTAAGAAAGGCCCTATTTATCTGGCCCAGCCCAATGCTCCCTAGACATTCCATTTTGATAATACCGAACTCTCTGCGCTTCAGGATTAATCATGCCTTCTCATGAAATACAAAACTTTGTTTTCAACTTTCCCTCAGCGAGAATATTCTTTCCCCTTGTTCTCAGTGATAAACCCACCCATCAAGTGCCACTCAAGAACACCCTCCACAGAGCTCTCCATCACTCCCCACCACAGCTCCCAGGGACGCGTCTTATTAGACCTCCTTGATGTGACTCTGCACATGCTGTCACTAAACGGAGCATCTCTCTGCATTATTTTCTGTCATGTCCATCTGAAGGCAGGGACCATGATTCTCATGTTGTCATCACCCTGGTACAGAACAGGCTACCACCCATGTTTATGAAGTACCGGAAACATCACTGTTCTCAATGGACAAGCAAAGCCTTTACTAAACAATAAAATATTTGTAGTCTTATATACTTTAATTTGTAGAGTTGTTAATCTTACTTCATAACAAGAAAGCATCCTTGTGGTAGAGAAATCAAAAATGAAGAGGAATCATTTACTAGATTGAATGCAGACGCCAATATAAAAATCCAGTTTGTCTTTTATCAAGTCAGACATTAAAAATATTTGCAAAAAATATAAAACAATGCTGTGCTACTCACTGATTTTTTGTTTTGGAAAATAAATACGTATTTTATAAAAATATGTTAAATTACAAAAAAAAAAAAGATTTAAAACAGAAAAAGAAATCACATTCTATAGTAGTCCCCCAAAACACCTTTTCTGGTGTTGACAATGACATACAATATCATGAAATTAAGAAATGCTTCCAATACTCCCAACAGAGTATGGTCTTTTAGTCAAATACATGGCATTCAAGAGTTTATCCTCCTTTACTTTTCATTTACAAAGAACACAGCCCAAAACCAGCTCTTAAAAATAAACCCAAATAAAAATACACCTTGCAGTAGAACCCATCAGCAATAAGCCATGACTGCCGTCACCATTTCAGTCTAGTCTCAGGCCACCCTCCACCCACTCACCATTCAGAGTGATCAGGGTTAACACTTTCTACATAGAGTGATACCTAGCAGTCTAATGCCACTGTGAGTGACATACCCTCTCAAAGTCTGTCAGTGTACTTCAAACATTTGTATGAAGTAAAGGGGAGAGAGAAAAAATTCACATTGGCTTACTGAATAATTATAAAGTAAATGGGGTTGATCTCACCTAAACTGAAACACAAAATATCCAACACTCTAAACAGAAATGGTTTCAATTAGAAACTTGGTGTATCAGGAGAACACTTCTGGAAGTGAAATGGAAATTACAAGAACATTTTCCAAAGGCGGGCCATTTCTTTATGCAAGTGCTTGTTTCCATTTTATAGGTCTCACTTTTTTATCTATAATGAAACACTGCTCTGCTTTTCTCATGGTAATCAAAACAAAACGAAGCTAAAGTAAAGAAGTGCATCCCCCACCAAAGTAAAGGTACTATTAAATATTTTCAATTTACAATTAAAAATATTTTCAGGTTCTCAATTCCAGTGACCTCTAATCAGTGAACAGTTATAAATTTATAACTTCATATAAAAGTTAAAGCATATTTAATATTTTGCCTGATTTGTAGGACAAACACTTTAGAGTTCATGGACCTGTATTATATATATTTGGGGATGTCAAGAATGGAGCTTGGTGTCTTTCTTCATTTCTTGAAAAACTGAAAGGAAACTTTCAATTAGAAATTTTAATTGAATTTTGAAATACCTCACTAAAATTTCTCCAATGAGGAAAAATACTCTTCACTGTAGTATATACTATATATGTTATATTTAAGCAATATTTATACTACGTAAATATATTTTTTTCTTAGAAAAAAATGCATGTCTTGAGTATATTTATTAAATGCAAATCAATTAAAACTCCACTGCAATTACTACTGCTACCACAGAATTAGACATAGAGGAACACAGCTCCATAGCACAAGTCACTTCATGAAAAATTCAGCAGAAAGAATGATTTACTTTCTCAATATAGCATCATGTATTGGTGAGATACTAAAATGAAAAAAAAAAACAACTGAATTCATCCAAAAGATCACTTATGTAAGTGTGAAGAGGAACAAAAGACGACTGGCTAGAGGTATCACAAAATTCATCCAGTGATCATGATTAACAAGAAAAGAACAGTAGATAGTTTAGAGGGTTACCAGTGAAAGTGAGCACAGAAAAATATTACCTGTGGCTATGATACAGCTAAGTGAAAAAAAAAAACTGAATTCATCCAAAAGATCACTTATGTAAGTGTGAAGAGGAACAAAAGACCACTGGCTAGAGGTATCACAAAATTCATCCAGTGATCATGATTAACAAGAAAAGAACAGTAGATAGTTTAGAGGGTTACCAGTGAAAGTGAGCACAGAAAAATATTACCTGTGGCTATGATACAGCTAGTAAAACATCATATCCAAAACGTAGTTATGAAACTAAAGACAGACGTTCTATGTGGCAGGTGGCCAGTCTGGCGGCTCTGTGTGAATGCTGGTGCGCACCCCAACAGCTGTGGCTGATCGATCACGGCGCCCCGCCACTGGCCCTGGAATCCTCCTCGAGGCGCCGCGCAGGCAGCCGTGGCCAGTCGCCGAGGCCTGTTGAACCTGCTCTCAGCACGGTCGCTCAAGACGTGCAGTCAGGAGCCTTCCCCACAGGCAAGCGGCACAGGACTAGGTACTGTCTTCTAAGCTAGGTGTTCAAGCGTGGACTGACTTTCAAAAATTTGTCAATGTATGAACATTTTTAAGCAAAAGGAGAAAATAAAAATTATAGCAGATAACGTTGTGATTTTGTAAGTGGGATAAATTTTTAAAAGTTAGCTGCCATCGGCAATTTGGAATGGTTTAAATTCTGATGATAGAAGCAATTGAAAAAAATACAGTCATCCATCTGCAAGAAAAGCCATCACTGAAAAGCAGCAAGAAATTGAATCAGGAGTTCCCTCACCCACAACACACCAGCAATTAAAGAGTGTTATTGGTAACTGACAATACAACAGCTTCAAGAATGGGTATTTATTATGGTTTAAAGTCACTGATAGCTTGGCAGTTTAAAAAAATCTGAGACAGAATAAAAAACTACAGTAGAGCATTTGATACCCAAAGTAACTTTAACACCGGAACTATC
>SJYR01003693.1:241028-262396 GCA_006410655.1 Kobus ellipsiprymnus
CGCACAGAGTTGGACACGACTGAAGCAACTTAGCAGCAGCAGGAGCAGGTGGACTACTTACAAAATCAGTAAGCTATATGCTTCAAAAGTAATCTTAATGGTGTCAGATTATTTACTTTTTTCTGTTCTTCCAAAGAGAATATCAAACTCATTACTAAGAACATTACTGAAATAGCTTTTATCAAGCTTGACTTAATTTTCTTAAAAAAAAAAACAAAAACCTAAATGCAACAGTAAACAGCAAAATTAGCCACTAATTTTTCAACTGTAATAGGCAAAAAATGTCTATTAAAATGGACTTGAAAATCAATATTTAGTTCAAGTTACTTCCTGGGCCAATATTCTCATATACTGTTAGATACATTTATTGATATACTGGCCTAGTTTAGAAGAAGTGCACCCTTCTGATTTTGAAACCACACAGCATTTCGTTTACTCATTTGGAATAACTTTCAAACGAAAGAAACCCTTCTAGAATTTGCTTAAAACGGCATATGACATGGCCTCAGTGCTCTGTGGAACCCTAACATTTCTTCTTTCCAAAATCAGGTCACATTCAGCACTTTTCCTTCTGCCTCCTGCTCTTCTTAGACTTTCACCTAATCCTCCCTAGCCCCAGCCCAGCCTGTAAACCCAGTGAAGAGAACTGCGCCTCTCGTCACTAGGCACCGCAGGATGTCTAGCATGGCATGATACTTCAACAAACACCCTTGGATGGATGAGTAAATAATGTAAGAAACAATCTCCTCCATGTAGCTTATCAGCTACCCATGAAGACAATCTACATATGAAAATTTTCATTAGTTTTAGTCATTTCTTCCTTAGCTCCTCTCCAGATTGGATGGATGAGTAAATAATGTAAGAAACAATCTCCTCCATGTAGCTTATAAGCTACCCATGAAGACAATCTACATATGAAAATTTTCATTAGTTTTAGTCATTTCTTCCTTAGCTCCTCTCCAGTGGCTGGAACTATGCTTTTCAAGTACTTGCTCAAAATCAACGTTTAGAAAAGGGTAGCACTGAATCAATGGCACCTGACAGAGGCCATACGATTCTCTAGATTCCAAGATAAAACTTAGTACATTCAAAACTCAGCTCACCTCGATGAGAGGCTTCTGCAACACCACTGCCTTACAAACTGCATCATTTTAAAAAAATAATTTGCAAGGGAGCAATTCTTAACAAATAAGGTTGTAGACCAACAGAGGCTCGCCAGGTGGTGCCGGCGGCAGAGAACCTGCCTGCCCGTGCAAGAGCATAAGAGGTGCAGGCTCGCTCCCCGNTGTAGACCAACAGAGGCTCGCCAGGTGGTGCCGGCGGCAGAGAACCTGCCTGCCCGTGCAAGAGCATAAGAGGTGCAGGCTCGCTCCCCGGGCTGGGAAGATTCCTTGGCGGGGAGCATGGCAACCCTCTCCAGTATTCTTGTCTGGAGAAGCTTTTGTCGTTTTCACTGTGCCACTGTGAAGAACCTCTCTGAACGTGTGGCTACCTAATAATCATATCTGCAGCACATGTGCATACATGTTTGCATATGGGCGTGCACATGTAGCCTAGAGTACCCCGCCTGGCCGCTGCAGTAAGATGGTGGTGCTCACAAATGTGTAAAGCGAGATAGGAACTCCTCTTCTCTAACTCTGTCTTACCAAGGCTTATTTCTGTATGGATATACTGCATACTAAGCCAAGACAGGATGGATGATTTTCTAGATTTCTTCAGTGATGAATTTCTAAGACAATTCTTAGAATGTTTTTATAAACAACTTCTAGTTTACTAATGATACAGCATCACATGGTGAAAAGAGCGTGGATAGTTAGGCCTTACCAATCTAGGTCTGATTAGCTGTGTAACCTGGGGTAAACTGTTCAATCCCTCTAACCTTCCTTACAACATAAGGATTAATGTCTTCTGTTTCTCAAGGTGGTTTTGAAGACCAAAATGTATCTAAACCACAAAGCAAATGCCTACCTAGCACAAGGTACACACAATAAACACTGGTGTAACTTGCTATTTGGGTTGAAGTTACTTTGCATATAGAACCAGGAACAGTTGTGGCAAGGACTCACTGTCACACAACACTAGGTTTTCCTCACTCACCTCACTGCCTTTCTCCCATTTTGGAGAGTATTTATCCCATCTCAGCACTAAAGGCAATCCTAGATTTGTTTAACCCAGTTATCAGTGGAGTCCCACTCTCAAGTGACTGATTCAGGGATGTGCGCTCGGTCGCTCAGTCTTGTCCGACTCTGGAACCTCAAGGACTGCAGGCGGCCAGGCTCCTCTGTCCAGGGATTCTCCAGGCAAGAATACCAGAGTGGGTTGCCATGCCCTTCTCCGGGGGATCTTCCCAACCCAGGGATCACACCCAGGTCTCCCACACTGCAGGCAGATTCTTTACCATCTGAGCCACCAGGGAAGCCAGACTCAGGGACAGGTACACTGTTTAATTCAGGCCACTGAGATACAGGAGATAACTTCTAAAGGATGAATGAAAGAAACTTTTAAGACAAGTGCCAGGAAAGGAGCTTCTCTGCTAGTGGAAGTATGCAGGGCGGCATGTGCTTCACAGAGACAGGCAGCCTTGGGACGAGGCTGTTGCCATGGAGAGCAGGAAGAGTGAAGGCAAGAGGAAAGTTTTGGTGGCATCTCTGAGCCACTGGACCAAGTGCTGCCTTGAGAATGACTCTTCTAGATCTTTGAGTTGAAGGAACAAATAAAAGCTCTATGATTATTTTTTTTGATATAACTCCCACACTAGCCACTCAAAGATTCTTTATGGATAAAATAATAACTGTATTAGAAGATACTGAGAATTAAAAAGATACTATATATTGATATTATCAAATGTCTAGAACAAGTAGGAAATAATAAATAGGAGCACTGTATCTTGTTTACAGCCGACATTAAGTAAGAGAATAGAAGACCGTTTTATTCTTAGCAGCTCTTTCTCAAAGGCCTCTTACTTTGTGTTATGAAAATCTGATCCTATCTGCTCTTTCAGTGTTAATGGGGCTCTGAGGAACTGATCACATTAAACAGACTCACAGAGATTATTATGTAAACAAGAATACTAATTTATCAATTTGTCATTAGGGAAAAGGGATCATCAAGGCTATACCACTAATGACTTTCTGTCACTGAATCATGCAGAGATCTTAATTTATCTTCAAATAAATCTAAAGGTTACTAAATTAAGAGATACCAGTCCCTAGTGATATATAAAATGCATAATTCATTACCCTTGTTTTTTAGGATATCATTTTACTCCAGAGAAGTTTGGTTTAGTTGTGTTCACGTACACATTTAAAATAGGCTCATAGTCAAAGCAAGTATTAAATTATAGAGAGCTATTGTAGAGGGTCCATTTATGTCGTTGTTCAGTTGTTACTAAAAAATAAACTTTTCATCTTTTCTTCTCTTTAAGACTTCTGGCTGTGGGCCAGCCCATCAAAACTCAGGCGGGTACAAATTTATATGTCATAACAATGAGTGTTGACTTGACTTGTGCTCTGTGAGACACAGGATAGATTTTGTATAATAGGAGGTAAGTTAGAACACGTTCCTGCAGAAAAGGATCGATGCAGACACCGAGGCCGCCGATACTGACTGCTATACGCAGGGCACACGGAGGAACGGCGGCTTTCACGGAAAGGGAGATCAGACAGGAGAATGCGCTGGCTGTTAACCGAGGTGATGAAACCATCACACACACACACACAGACCGCAGCACTAGGTCTGAAAGACTCGGTAATAAGCTGGACACGGGTCAGTCTGTGAGGAAAGATGAGAAATGTGACACAGAAAAGCCGAAAACGACTCCAAGGACACACTGGCGTTTCTGATGCCACGCTCTTCTTTCTGAAGCAGCGCCCGCCGAAGAGCTGGCTCCCTGTGCCGTTCAGCGGAGCCAAAGGCAGCGCTGGGAGCAGGGGTGTCCCAGCTGAGATGAGCGCGTGACACTCACCTTTTCAGATGAGGTCCTTAATAGCCGCGCTCTGCCAGCACTGCAGGGCCGGGGCCTCTGGCATTTCTCCTTTGCAGATGATCTCTAACAACTAACTCTCTAATGGTCGTAAAAACAGTTCTCTGAAATAAAAGAGTGCCTTTCACAGAACTTTTTAACTTGCCGGTTCAAGGGGCAGCAGCTATAATCTCACTAGACATTATGTGACCTGCCAGGACAGACCTTCAGAACATCGGCTTCCAGAAAGCACTCTGGAGATAATCCGCTTTATTACACTGTGGAGGAGAGAGCTGCGCTCACCTGACTTTTACTTTTAAGGTGGTAATTTTGGTGATATAACTGAAATTCTAAGGCACATGCCTGCAAACTATGGCCTGAAGAGGCCAAAATCAGCCCCATGCCTGCTTTTGTAAATAAAGTTTTACTGGAAACTTTAAACTCATTCCTTTACATGCTGTTTCCAGATGCTTTCGAGCTGTGATGGTGGAGCTGAGCGTGCCCAGAGACTGGACAGCCCTCAACGCCTAACCATCTTACTACCTGGTCCTTTACAGAAAAAGCTCGCTGACTCTTGCTTTAAGGCATGATTCAGTATTTCATACAGCCACAGTCCCTCTTATTTAAAGGTTCTCATGATTGCCTTGGTTACTTTCAACCAAGATTTTACTATTCACTGTGTTTTCTTTTTTGCATGAGGGCTCAATAGTGCCATTTTATAATGTTCAAGGAGGAAGCTGGAAAGGTAAATTCACCAATTAATTTTAAGTCCTAAGGCTGCCAACCTATGCACACAGAAAAAAACATATGAAGAGTGAGAGTGACACAGAAAAGCCGAAAACGACTCCAAGGACACACTGGCGTTTCTGATGCCACGCTCTTCTTTCTGAAGCAGCGCCCGCCGAAGAGCTGGCTCCCTGTGCCGTTCAGCGGGGCCAAAGGCAGCGCTGGGAGCAGGGGTGTCCCAGCTGAGATGAGCGCGTGACACTCACCTTTTCAGATGAGGTCCTTAATAGCCGCGCTCTGCCAGCACTGCAGGGCCGGGGCCTCTGGCATTTCTCCTTTGCAGATGATCTCTAACAACTAACTCTCTAATGGTCGTAAAAACAGTTCTCTGAAATAAAAGAGTGCCTTTCACAGAACTTTTTAACTTGCCGGTTCAAGGGGCAGCAGCTATAATCTCACTAGACATTATGTGACCTGCCAGGACAGACCTTCAGAACATCGGCTTCCAGAAAGCACTCTGGAGATAATCCGCTTTATTACACTGTGGAGGAGAGAGCTGCGCTCACCTGACTTTTACTTTTAAGGTGGTAATTTTGGTGATATAACTGAAATTCTAAGGCACATGCCTGCAAACTATGGCCTGAAGAGGCCAAAATCAGCCCCATGCCTGCTTTTGTAAATAAAGTTTTACTGGAAACTTTAAACTCATTCCTTTACATGCTGTTTCCAGATGCTTTCGAGCTGTGATGGTGGAGCTGAGCGTGCCCAGAGACTGGACAGCCCTCAACGCCTAACCATCTTACTACCTGGTCCTTTACAGAAAAAGCTCGCTGACTCTTGCTTTAAGGCATGATTCAGTATTTCATACAGCCACAGTCCCTCTTATTTAAAGGTTCTCATGATTGCCTTGGTTACTTTCAACCAAGATTTTACTATTCACTGTGTTTTCTTTTTTGCATGAGGGCTCAATAGTGCCATTTTATAATGTTCAAGGAGGAAGCTGGAAAGGTAAATTCACCAATTAATTTTAAGTCCTAAGGCTGCCAACCTATGCACACAGAAAAAAACATATGAAGAGTGAGGTAATAAACCCCCGGTATCCGCCCCATCCACAACCCACCATCTGCCACCAAGACAAAGAAATTACACTGTCTCTCCCTGCTTTCATGCCAAACGACCTACTTTTCTATATCGTGGCCTGTTATGCCCCTGAAAGCTGCCTTTGATATAAAGATAAGAATGGACAGGACGATCAGGTGTATAAAGAGGTTGGTTCCTGGAATACCCTTTAAATACTTAGATGCTACAAAGACATTTTTTTCTAAATAAAAAATTCAAAAGAATGCTTATTTTGATATATCTATCTACTACAGGAAAACCTGCAGAGAAAAAAGAAAGAGGCATCAATTCAAGTTTCCTTAGATTTTTAAAGAAATGTGGGATAAAAAGACCAACTCAAAAGTACATTTAAATTTCATAAGAGAAAAAATGTTTATAAAAGCTAACAATAGTTTTAGAAATTGAATTTATCATACGCTACATATTTTAGAGACATTAAGTCCCTGAAAGCAATAAAATCAGTGACTACTTTATAAAACCTATTATATAATCTTATCCTCTAAAGTAATTAGAAACATATTTATATCTTCATGTTTACCCATTTCTGTTGGATATGGTCAGAATTTAATTTATGCAAAGGCTTTAATCATAACACATTTATAAACTATGAAACTTTCTATCAAAATTAATTAAAAAGCATTACTTTATAATTTTAAAGAACACAGTGCAGCAAAGAGCTTGGAATGTCAGTGTTGAGAAAAAAAAAAATCACAAAAAAACAGGAGCATCTTTTTTCACTTTTTAAAAGGTTGTGGTAAGAACACTTACAAATTTTTCCTCTTAATTTCAAGTGTAACACTGTTAATTATATTGACAATGTTGTGCAAGCAATCCAGGCGAGCCACAGAGTTTACTTTTTCTTTAACTTAGAAACCATTTTAATTATGGTAAAAAAGTGCATAAATTTTAGCATCTTTACTATTTTTAAGCATATAGTTCAGTAGTGTCTCCCTCTGAGATAAAGGTTTGATTCCATTATACAAAGTCCCAAGCCAGCTCAAACGAACCTATTTTATACGTCCGGAAAGTGGCAGCCACAGGTGTGCATGCTTTCTGACAATCTAAACTTATGATTGGTGTGCTCTTGTGTATGTGTCATATTTTGTTTGACCTAGTCTTTCACCTTATAACTAACTTAACTAATAATAACAATAATTTAAATAATTAAATTTTAATTAAATTTATTTAGTTAATTAAATAATTTGAATACTTAAATAAGCTAAATTATTATTTTTTCATGAGTCAGAGATAAATAACTTCAGTAGTCACAGCACAGCAGGGGCTGTTTCGGGTTAAGCATATACAGATCCTTGAACACAAAGTAGGATGTGTTTTGGGAGAGAAACGATGAGTTTCCAAAAGCTGCTGTTTTTTAGCAGGCAGTAAGCAAGCCAACAGAGTGTATCATGGGAAATGCCAGCTGGATGAATCACCAGCTGGAACCAAGACTGCGCAGAGAAATATCAACCATCTCAGATACGAACATGATGCCACCCTAATGGCAGAAACCAAAGAGGAACTAAGTAAGAGCCTCTTGATGAGGGTAAAAGAGGGGAGTGCAAAAGATGGCTTAAAACTCAACACTCAGAAAACTCAGATCATGGCATCCGGTCCCATCACTTCAAGGCAAACAGATGAGCAAACAATGGAAACAGTGACAGATCTTCTTTTCTTGGGCTCCAAAATATGACTGTGGATGGTGACTGCAGCCATGAAATTAAAAGATGCTTGTTCTCTGTCAGAAAAGCTATGCAAACCTAGACAGCATATTAAAAAGCAGAGATATCCCTTTGCTGACAAAGGTCTGTCTAGTCAAGGCTATGGTTTTTCCCAGTAGTTATGTATGGATGTGAGAGTTGGACTATAAAGAAAGCTGAGCGCCAAAGAATTGATGCTCTTGAACTGTGGTGTTGGAGGACACTTGAGAGTCCTTTGGACTGCAAGGAGATCAAACCAGTCAATTCCAAAGGAAATCAACTCTGATTATTCATTGAAAGGACTGATGCTGATGCTGAAGCTCCAGTACTCTGACCACCAGATGCAAACAGCCAACTCATTGGCAAAGACCCTGTGGATGGGAAAGTCTGAGGGCAGGAGGAAAAGGGGGCTGTAGCAGATGAGATGGCTGGATGGCATCAATGACTCAATGGACACGAGCTTGAGCAAACTCAGAGACAGTGAAGGACAGGGAAGCCTGGCGTGCTGCAGTCCGTGGGGTCAGAGAGAGTCAGACAGGACTTAGTGACTGAACGGCAACAACTGACATTTGGGGGCTCACAGGTGGCGCGAGTGGTGAAGACCCCGTGTGCCCAGGCGGGTGACGCCAAGAGATGCAGGCTTGATCCTTGGGTCGGGAGAAACCCCTGAAGTAGGAAACGGCAACTCATTCATTCTTGCCTGGAGAATCCCAAGGATACAGGAGATGGGCAAGCTACAGTCCACGGGGTCACAAAGAGTCAGACACAACTGAAATGACTGACATGCGCACAAATGATAACATACCAAAGGCGGGAGAAGGGGCAGCGGAGGATGAGACAGTTGGACAGCATCACCGATTCAACAGATACGAACTTAAGCAGACTCCGGGAGATAACGAGGGACAGAGGAGCCTCGTGTGCTACAGTCCACGGGGCCACTGAGCGCCGGACACGACTTAGTGCCTGGACAGTGACAGTGACAAAGCAAGGCTGCGCTTCGTCTGAAAGGGAGACATAACCTCGTCCCTAGAAGCTGCTCACTACAAACACACCCCAGAGAAATGGCCCAGGGAAAGATCAGTCAGGGCCTTGTATTCCTGGCATAGCCAGTAAGGTGAATGGGAATGCAAGAAATCAATGTGCGAGTATCTTGTAACATACCTTAGTGATAAGCTTGCTAGATTTCTAATACTGTAAAAATGTGGACCAGAGGAAGGTCATAAATACGATGCAACAATATTTCAGCAAGCCATTTAGCTCATCATTATAATCACTAAGTTGAAATGAAGTGAACTGGATAGAATTATAGCTAAATGGGTTTGTAGGCTGAACAATGATACCCATGGAATCTAGATTTAAGATGTGATGGAAATTTTTTAGGAAGTGATCAAGTATGACTTGGAATTCTATGCTTAAGCCTCTCATTTTTCAAAATTTTTTGCAAAAATTTGGATGAAGACAAAAAGAAAATGTTACATGCAGCACAAAAAAGGGAACTGAACTTGTGCTAATAATCTGACAAAAACATTTTGAGGTGATATCAAAAAAGTGAAGTGAAAGTCAGTCAGTTGTGTCTGACTCTTTGTGACCCAAGGTGATATCAAAGCTGATTTCAAATATGTAAAGAGCTTTTTTTAAAAAAAAAAAAAGAAATAAGAAATTTATTTGTCATTTAACTTCAGGTTTCAAGTAAGGGTGATATTTTGTGTGCCAGGATATCACGTCTAAATTATTTCTTCAAAAATAGTAAGAGAAATGCTTGTGTGAGAGCTAACACTGTCTTTTCCACCTTCAAATATCTGCATCAGGAAAATTTATCTCCCTTTTTGCTTAGAACAGAAAACTATGTTGCTTACCATTTAGGATTTTAAAAAAAAAAAACAAAGTGAGCACCTGTAATGAGTGTGACACACTTCTACAATGATGAGTAGTCAATGATAAAGAAAGATGATTACTCATATTGGACAAGAGATTTTAGAAGTATCAAAATTTCCTAGGATGGATGACCTTCTAGCAGATTAAGCTGGCTTAACTTGATCTATCTTAGGTAAACATATAGAATGAGACTGTTGACTTTCTAGCGTTGTTGTTCAGTGGCTAAGTCGTGTCCGACTCTTTGCAGCCCTATGGACTGCAGCACACCAGGCTCCTTGCTCCTCCACTATCTCCCAGAGTGCTTAAACTCATGTCCACTGAGTCGGTGATGCCATCCAAGCATCAGACTTTCTAGCGTTGTTGTTCAGTGGCTAAGTCGTGTCCGACTCTTTGCAGCCCTATGGACTGCAGCACACCAGGCTCCTTGCTCCTCCACTATCTCCCAGAGTGCTTAAACTCATGTCCACTGAGGCGGCGATGCCATCCAGCCATCTCGTCCTCTGTCACCCCCTTCTCCTCCTCCTTCAATCGTTCCCGGCATCAGGGTCTTTTCCAGTGAGTTGGCTCTTCAAAGTAGGTGGCCAAAGCATTGGAGCTTCAGCATCAGTCCTTCTAATGCATGTTCACAGTTGAGCTCCTTTAGGATGGACTTCTTGGATCTCCCTGCTGTCCGTCTTCCACAGGGGAAGGGGCAGCAGGGACTTCCTGGCGGGCCGCACAGGGTGCCGCCTCTCAGGACACAGACAAGGACTTGTGCAGCTACCCCACAGAAGGTCTCATGCCACATCAGGAAAGGATACAGGGGACAGCAGTGCTCAAAGAACTTTCAGGCCTACTAAGGATTAATGGATTCTCCTTCTTCCAGCCGTTCTCAATCTAATAAGGAAGATAAAAAAATTAGGGGGGAAAACTATATTAAAAGACACAGTTGGGACTTCTCTGGTGACTCAGCGGCTGAGAGTCTGCGTTCTCAGTACAGGGGCCTGCGTTTGACCCCTGGTCTAGGAGCTAGATTCCACGTGCCACAGTTACCAACCAGGAGTTATCATTCCACAACCAGATCCTGTGGGCAAGGGAGATTTAAGACCCTGAGTGTGGCAACTAAGACCCGGAGCAGGCCAAAAGGGAAAGTAAAACACAAGGTGAAATAGCAGCTAAATGTATACACAAGTAATATGTAGTGATGGCTCAGAAACGCACAGGGAGATCTGACTTCTGAGACCAGAGAAAGATTCAGAAAGTCAGTGACACTGTGAAAGATGGAGTGGGATTCCAAGGAGGGGAAACACAGAAGGACCAGCTGAACTTATGTTAGAAGGGAAAGACAGAAATGGAAACTAAGGGCTCACGGGAAGTAAACAGCCACAGAACCAAGACTCCCATTTCTGTATGAGTTCACTTCTATTTTCTTGTTGCTGAATATTTTGCACTAAACTGGCACGACCGATGATGAATAATTGAAGCTTTCTCCTGGGTAACTGCTGAGGGGGAAAAACTAAATTGGGTTCACTCTAATGTCAAAAATATTGATCATCTTTTTTCTTTAAGCTTGATTTTTGATATAAAGTAAACATTAATTCCTTCTTTGGAGTTTTTCTAGTAGAATGTTACTCTGTACTAGAAATAATTATCATTCTCTAGAAGCACAAGGATGTTTGGCCATAAACCGATATTCCTCCTAATTCAGATGATCAGGAAATGGGTTCTCAATTACACTGAATGTTCTCAAATCTAAGAGGGTAAAAAAAGATATATTAAAGTTATTTGACTTAAACGTTTCTCTTAGGATAAGTACTTTCAGGAAGGAGAAAAGAACCTTGTATGCAGTAAAATTCTAGTTAACTAACAGAAAAGGAAAGCAGTTGCCATACATCTTTGAGATTAACTTTAATAGAGTTTTACTCCATAAGTTGGCAGACTGTCTTCTCATTCCAACTTTGTAATTAGTTTTAGGAACTTAGGCAAACTGCTTGATTTCTTTGGGTTCCATCTATTACATAAAGGGCTTTGGGTTATATGGACCTCAAAATTCCAATCTAGACCCTGAAGTTCAGTGCAATAGAAAGTGGGAATATGCAGGCACCACCTCTGGGTTCCCTGTCTTTAGCCGCTCTGCTCTGGACACGCTGCCTGCAGTCCTCTTTGCACAGGGCTGGGCCCTGTCATCTGTTTGCGTGGCCTGCCGATGAGGCTGGAGCTCTCCAGACGCCCTCCCACTCCGGACACTCCCCATCGCAGGCATCAGTGCCATCGCCTCTCTGAATCTGGTCCAAGCATCCAAGAATGACTGTTTCCGCGCCTGCCTCCTTCACTCTGCACGCCCAGCGCAGGATCTGCCTCCTCGCCTCCATCGTTTAGCCTCTGCTGTCAGGGCTTTAACACAAGCGCTGAGTTGTTCGCTTTGGAATTAGTGAGAACTTCTGTTGTTTTGATATCGAATTCTGGCAAGAAAATGGAATCATCCTCCTTATTCTTTCCCAGCTAATTCGCTCACATGATTCAGATGTAAAATCATTAAGCATCTTCCTTCTTCCACAAAAGTTGACCTTTACCAGCGTCACCAGTTTAAAATGAGTAACGCAGCCTCTATTCCTTCGTAATCCATGTAACTTCACTTTTACAAACAGCAAATATTTCATTAATTTTAAATAGATCTTTTGTTAAGTTATTATCTATGTGACCTTTTCGCAACTACTCACAGGAAGTTTTCCAGGGCTTTTATCATCAACTCCCAGAAGGCACATCCCAGCAGGTAACTCACTTAGTACAACATGGTGTGCAAACAGGCAATTAAAACTATTTTCATTAAAGTGATAGGTTAAATGTCACAGAGAAACCAACGAAAGATTTAGATACATGAGTATTTTCTTCCAGTTATGCTGGTCATTTCTTATTGGATATTATTTTCACTTTATGACATGAATAAAAGCTCAGTGAGCAACATGGCAGAGGAAAAATGCCACGTACAACTGGGGGTTTCTTTCTCACTTTGGTTTATGTTCTTATAAATGTATCTGAGAACAAAAAACAATGGCTATTCATCAAAAAAGACAGGTTTATTAAACTACCAAACGCATAGCCATAAACGTGACCACAGTGAGATCACAATCCAACAATGTAGATGCTCCTGTAGTTAATTCCCACATTGCCAGAAGTGGCTTCAAGAGCACAGGCTGGCATTGAGTCCAGGAGCGGGGCCAGGAGGGCAGAGGGGCTGTCCAGCTGCCAGTGGCTGAGGCATGGTCCAGGAGGCCGTGACCAAAACCACCCCAAGAAGAAAAATGCAAAAAGCAAAATGGCTGTCTGAGGAGGGCTTAAATAGCTGAGAAAAGAAGAGAAGCAAAAAGCAAAGGAGAAAAGGAAAGATAATCCATATGAATGCAGCGTTCGAAAGAACAGCAAGGAGAGATAAGAAAGCCCTCCTCAGGGATCAGTGTAAAGAAACAGAGGGAAACAACAGAATGGGAAAGACTAGAGATCCCTTCAAAAAAATTAGAGATACCAAGGGAACTTTTCATGCAAAGATGGGCACAATAAAAGACAGATATGGTATGGACCTAACAGAAGCAGAAGATATTAAGCTTGGTGGCAAGAATACAAAGAACTATACCAAAAAGATCTTCATGACCCAGATAACCATGATGGTGTGATCACTCACCTAGAGCCAGACATCCTGGAATGCTAAGTCAAGCGGGCTTTATGAAGTATCACTACGAACAAAGCTAGTGGAGGTGATGGAATTCCAGTTGAGCTATTTCAAATCCTAAAAGATGATGTTGTGAAAGTGCTGCACTCAATACGCCAGCAAATTTTTGAAAACTCAGCAGTGGCCACAGGACTGGAAAAAGTCGGTTTTCATTCCAATCCCAAAGAAAGGCAATGCCAAGGCCAATTCATGTCAATGTCTGGCAAAAACCACCACAATATTGTAAAGTAATTAGGTTCCAATTAAAATAAATAAAATGATTTAAAGAAGAAAAGAAAGGTAATGCCTAAGAATGCTCAAACTACTGCACAATTGCACTCATCTCACACACTAGCAAAGTAATGCTCAAAATTCTCTTAAGCTAGGCTTCAACAGTAAGTGAACTGAGAATTTTCAGGTGTTCAAGCTGGATTTAGAACAGATAAAGGAACCAGAGATCAAATTGCCATCATACACTGGATCATAGAAAAGGGGAAGGGAAAGAATCTGCTTGCAGTGCGGGAGACCTGGGTTCGATCCCTGGGTCAGGAAGAGCCCCTGGAGAAGGAAAAGTCCACCCACTCCAGTGTTAATGCCTGGAAAATTCCATGGGTAGAGGAGCCTGGAAGGCTACAGTCCAGGGGTCACAGAGTCGGATATGACTGAGCATGTATGCCCGGCATTTCATTTAATCTGTCATGTAATAGATCTGAAAAATAGTCTGTCAATGAGCCCAACTGACACTCAACAGGAGAGCACACAAACCCCAAGGTTTATTAATATTTATGGTCAACTTTACTGTAAAAAGTTTTGGAAGCATGTTCTTGGACTTGTTCAATAGTTTATATCTGCCTATGGATTATATAAAATAACTTCAATGTTAATTCAACAATGAAAGTTTTAGTTGCCTAAAAAATGAAGTAAAATAGGTCAAATATTTAATTCATCACAGTAAAAACTTTTTATTTCCTTAGCAACCTAGATTGCTATTCAAATAGAAAAACCCATATGGCTCCTCTTTTTGAGATGGATATCACGCATACCCCAACACTGCTTTGGAAATCCAAGAACATTTTGAAAGATCCTTGACATCAATATCATCTTTCCCTTTGGCAAAAACCTTGTCATTTTCCCTGGGAGACTGCCAGAACATATCCCGACTTGGACTTAAAAGAACTACTCTTCATAGCTTAATCATTTCCCACCTCAACTATTAAAATTACACTCTTCATACACCTGTCTTCAGTACACTCGGGGTGGAGACGGTTCAGCCAAATTATCTCATCAGCTAGCCTTGTCTTATATCCTCTGGTTTTCTACACACCCAGCACGTTTGAGAAACTGTTATTCTGCTCACTGCTCTCCACCTCTGACAGGTTTTGAGCTCTCCAAAGGTTACTTGTCCTCCAAACCACCTCCTGCGTGTCCACTAGTCTTCCAACCTGGATTAGTCTGTTTCTCATTATGAATTTCTGAGTTTGTGCACTGTGACTCTGCTTGAACTGCACTTAAAACTCTTTCCTGTGACAAATGTTTCATATTTTATCTCAGAATTCATATTTCCTTCTTTATTTATGGGTGACTTTAGACAAAATGTTTGGTCTACTGCTATTTGAAATTCTGTTTGCATGTTTTCCAAACATCTAAAGGTTTTATGTATTAAACACCAAGAGAGAATTTACTGACCTACACATTGAGAGCACTCTTTTCTATTAAATTAGAGCTCAGTCGTCTCCCCATCCTGTCCCTGCTTCCAGACCGCCCACCTCACAACCAGGAGGTGGGGCGGTTCAGTCGCTCAGTCACATCCGACTCTGTGTGACCCCAGGGACTGCAGCCCACCAGGCTCCTCCATCCATGGGGTTTCCCAGGCAAGAGTACTGGAGCGGGCTGCCCTTCCCTTCTCCAGGGGATCTTCCTAACCAAAGGATTGAATCCCTGTCTCCTGCATTGCAGGCAGATTCTTTACTGCTAAGCCGCCAGGGAACACTCTAGTAGGAAGACAAAGAAACGCATGCCCCAGATTAATTTTTAATTAATTAACATTTTGATTGAACAGTCTAGGCCAAAATAGATAACTACTCATGCTTTAAAACTACTGACGTTTTTCTAAGGCTGGGTATTTTTATTTTGAGTAGCGGGGCCTGATAGTAATCTGATAGCTCACTGAACTGAAAATCTAATCTATACTTCATGTTCCTTCTCAGCTCAGATTACTTTAGTAGCAACTAATATTTATTATTAGCTTGGACTCCTTGGACTGCAAGGAGATCAAACCAGTCGATCCTAAAGGAAGTCAGTCCTGAAATTCATTGGAAGGACTGATGCTGAAGCTGAAACTCCAATACTTTGGATACTTTGGCCACCTGATGTGAAGAACTGACTTGCTAGAAAAAGACCCTGATGCTGGGAAAGACTGAAGGCGGGAGGAGACGGGGATGACAGAGGACGAGATGTTTGGATGGCATCACCGACTCAATGGACGTGAGTTTGAGTAAACTCTGGGAGTTGGTGATGGACAGGGAGGCCTGGCGTGCTGCCGTCCATGGGGTTGCAGAGTCAGACGTGACTGAGCAACTGCAGTGAACTGAATATTTATTAAACACTCAGAATGTGTTAAGAACGGTGCTGTGTTCTTTTTTAAAGCTAACCTTTATTATAGTCGTTTACAATGTTGCCTTCATTTCTGCTGTACAGCAAAGTGAATCAGGGACACACACAGGCATCTCCTCTTGTGTGGATTTCCTTCCCGTTTAGCTCATCACAGAGCACTGAGCAGAGTCCCCTGTGCTGTGTAAGAGGCTCTCATTACTCATCTACTTCACGCACAGCAGTGTCTAAGTCAACACCTCTCTCCCGATTCAGTTCACCCTCCTCCCCTCCTGCTATCCGTATGTCTGCTCTCTACATGTGTGTCTCTACGTCTGTGTCATTCATCTGCGTCATTTTTCTAGATTCCACATGTAAGAATTCCAAAGGGAAAGGGCAGTCAGGGACAGAAAAATGTTTTTTTATTGCGTTTCCTATGTACTCTTTGAAAGTAAAACTTTTTTTTAAAAAGTCAAATGCCTGAATCATAGTTATGTTGGAAATAAAAGCTGATCCCCCTGACCATGAGACCCTTCGTCACTTCGTCTCTCCTGTCTTTCCAAGCTCACCTTTAGTGCCTCTCCCGGGCTGCATGCCCAGGTCACGGTGCGCTTCTTCCCCTTCTGCAGACGTGAAAGCCCCGCCCACCCACAGCCTTGCCCTGGCAGCTCTCTGTGCTTTTCCCAGCCCTTGGCAAAGGGAGATGAGTTTCAATCTTTCATCTAAACACAAAAGTCACCTTCCAGAGAGGTTTCCTAAGACTCTAAAATAAGTTAGGTGCTACCTGTGACTATCTCTCTGAGCAACACTCTCAATAGTAAAGTTTGCAATAATACATTTATTTGAGATTCCTGTTTAAACATATGTCTCTCCCACTACACTGAATTTCATGATGGAAGAGATCATAGTTATATTTTCCACCAATGTATATGGTATGGAATGCAACTGATGCTAAGTATTAATCAAATAAAGTAATTAACCCAAATCTCACAACAATAAGTTTAAAAAGAATGCAAAGAAAGAAATATACCTCTTTAAAAAGTTTTAAAGTCTAAGTTTTGAAGTCACTTAAGAACAGGGTGATATGTGCTTCAAAAAAATAGTTATTTCTGTATTTATTTTTTTATCAAAATTGACTGGTTAGAATATTTTTGACAGAATAATAAAACTCCTTCAAATTATAGCCTCATTAGCTTATAAAGTCCACTCTAAAAAGAACTGAATAATATATATATGACTCTTAGAAGTAATATCAATTCTTCAACACTTACAAAAATTTAATATATGATTACCTATCCTTTATTTTTAAAAAGTACTTTTAAAAAAGGCAAAGATAGATATCTAAGACTTTTATTTTATTCAACAAATGACAGATGTTAAACATAGAAAGGATTTTTTTCTTAATTTTAGCAGCCAAGATGGGAAATAATGAATACCACTTGCTGGTAGCAAGTAATATCTTAGAAGATAAATTCATTTGAAAGTCTTATCAAAGATCTTTAAAAATGCTCTGAATACTAATCCATAGACTAACATGTAAGAGAAGAAAAAAAAAAACATATCTTAAAAAACAGAAAATATGGAATACATGTACTCCTGTAAGAAACAAAATTATTAAAGATGCTATAAAGTCACTTTCTAAATCTCTCCCAGTTTGCTATATAAAGCCTTTCATTTTGAATGCAGACAAGGTCAAATGTGATACTGTTTTCTCGAGTTTGACACAGAATTTAGGCAAATTTTTTTTTCTAGCAAAGGTTACATTTTCTACGTGTATAAGTGCTCAGACTGAGGCACAGCTGTATCAGGTACTGAATAATATTCTTTCTGGAATTGAAATTCATGCCCATAAGCAGGCACCAATGACAATCAACTTCAGTTTTACAGAAAAGGACAAGTGAAGCCCAGAAAGAGCCGAAAAGTCCCATACACACAAAACCTGATTATAATGACAGCTCCTAACATTACTTTCACATTTTAAATGACAAGAAGCTATGCAACACTTAATATAACACGCAATCCCTCCAGATGAATCTGTGAAACAGTGTTATGTTATACAGCAACTGAAAAACACAAAAAAAGAGTATCTAAATGAAAAGAGATATTAAATATGACCAGCGGACTAGTGAAGAAATGAAAAACATTTTTAAATGCATAATAGATTTTCATAAGTAATTAACAAGGCTGGTCATACAATCAGCATTTAGCAAGTAGAAGATTGATTTAAATCCTCAAAAATTCACTCAAATTTATGAAGGAAATGAGAGGAAAAGGCAAAAAGATACACATTCCTGCCCACCAAAGACAACATGACCCAGACTCTGGGTCTCGAGCCTAAAAGGCACTCAAGGGTCTTCCAAGAAACTGGCCATAAAGACGAAGCTCTCCTTACGGTATTTACCATGAAAGCTGGGAAGGACAGCAAGAGCACAGAGCATGTCTAGGTGAGGGCAATCGCTGCAAGGTGGCTCCTTAAGATGAAATAATTCATTCTTCTCATCTACGAGGCCCTGCACGTCTTGAACTCCGTCCCTTCCCTGACCTCATCTCCTATTACACCCCCTCACCCTAACTTCATCCACCCTGCTCTTTCTGCATCTCCATGAAGCCTGGAGGCTCACCTTCCAGGCATCTACACAGCGCGTTCCCTCACTTCCACCAGGCACTTCTCTCATTTTATTCTACTCCTGTTGAGGCCTTCCCTGGCCAAACACTCAATTCCTGTGCCCGTACCAACAATTTCATCCTCTTGCCTCTATGCTTTGTTTTTACACACCATTTAACACACTATATATGCTTTACTCATATAAAACATTTCTTCCCCCTCCAGAACACAGGGTGCAGGAAAGCTGGAAGTTTTGTTTTTTTGTGGGGTCTTTTGTATGTGGCATACATGGGAGGCACTCAGTAACTGTTTGAGCAAATGACTGAATAATCTAACAGAATATCTAGCCTTAAATACTTTTAAAGTAATATTCTACTTAAAATATACTGGTATATCTGAGTAGCATGGCATACCTTCTCAAGTATTAATGGATAAAGTTTTCATTTCATCCACAAATTTAGGAAGAGTCTAGAGTTTGTGCATAATTGCTGAATATACATGTAATTTACAACTAAATAGGAATATAAATAACTTACAACTAGAAAGGGGTAAACTTTATACATAAAAAAAGAAGTGAACATTACAATATCTTTGGCTGATGTTGACAAGAGAAGTTTAGCTTTTATATAAAATAGCTTGAACATTTATGGCACTGCAATACAAATAGAAAAATTCCAACATGTTAACTGTTCAACTTCCATCATAAGTAAAATAAGTAGTTTTAAAGAACTTTGATTCAACTGATTTTCAGTTGTCTTTTAATCTTGGACATATTCTGTGTTCCCCATTGTTTTAATATCTATTCTCCTTATAATTCTCATAATATGAAAATTCCAAGCTCATAGGCACTGTCAGAGTCATAAACCTGGGTAGAAAACTGAGGAAAACCTATTTATTTATCAAAACCCAAAACATATGTAGGAAATTTTTATTTCAGCTAAATTCACTACAGTTTAACTAGCCCTGTTCATACTTCTAAGATTTGCAACAAATACAGTAAGCTTTCAGCAAAAAAAGAAAACTTTATCATGTATATTACTTTAAACTTTCTTAACAAGTTTTTTAAGGCTTTTCCATGTACAGTAACAAAAAGTTAATAACAACTAAAACTCATCAGTATTTCATACATGTGGAAGCATGCATATATGTTCGTAACACTTATTTTCCTTTAATTCATTATGGAACTTAATTATCATAAAGACATTTTCAAAACAGGATCTAAAAGTGAAAACACGGTTCAGAACATGCTTTGTCCTGCTCACTAAGCTTTCTGCCTCCGTGCAGGAGATACTTTACAGGAATATGTGCCTTCAGATAATCAGAACATTAAAAAAAGTGAGTCATACTGCTCAGACACAGACAATGCATCAGTGGCTCAAATGCACCATGGAAACTTAGTATTTGTTAAAGCGCACCAATCTTTGCTCATTATAGAGAAGACAATTCCTACACACTACTTTACAACCACTCAAGAGGGGATGCAGTAACAATTGTTATATTTTAGATTTCATTTCTCATAGCTTTCCTTTGGTTAATGTTTCCAGCGTTTAGCTCAACCTCTCAGAAAGAATATGCACTGTTAGAAGGGCGTGGTCTACCCTCCCCCAAAAAAGCAAACAGAAAAATGCTAATATCACATGTATGGAGTACCACCAGGTTATCCATTTAAGTTGTGCATAAATTAAATAAAGTAACTAACTTTAAAATATATTAGTGTCTTTAGTGTCTGGAGAAATTGCCAGTTTAAACTAGTCCATCTGCATTTGCTTTGGGATATTAGGCAGCAAATGAAACATTAGGGCAACCCAATATATCATTTGGCTGAGAAAGAAATATCAATTTAAAGATGCTATCTTTTTAAAAAGAAACTTAGTATTTGCTAAAGCGCACCAACCTTTGCTCATTATAGAGAAGACAATTCCTACACACTACTTTACAACCACTCAAGAGGGGACGCAGTAACAATCGTTATATTTTAGATTTCATTTCTCATAGCTTTCCTTTGGTTAATGTTTCCAGCGTTTAGCTCAACCTCTCAGAAAGAATATGCACTGTTAGAAGGGCGTGGTCTACCCTCCCCCAAAAAAGCAAACAGAAAAATGCTAATATCACATGTATGGAGTACCACCAGGTTATCCATTTAAGTTGTGCATAAATTAAATAAAGTAACTAACTTTAAAATATATTAGTGTCCTTAGTGTCTGGAGAAATTGCCAGTTTAAACTAGTCCATCTGCATTTGCTTTGGGATATTAGGCAGCAAATGAAACATTAGGGCAACCCAATATATCATTTGGCTGAGAAAGAAATATCAATTTAAAGATGCTATCTTTTTAAAACGTTGTTTTGGAAATATTTTACATTATACCAAAAATATTATCTGTGATAGAAAATGTCAGTTAAGTGCATTTATTTTGCTTTTCATTAATGCAAAGGACTTGAATTATAAAATAAAGACCAATATCTCAGTTTCAATGTTATAATATTGGTTAACATAGAAAAGTTACCCATTCTTCAAAATGGAGACTTACAACATGCTAATTTATAATAATTCACTTGGAATCATATAAAATCTTGTTTTAAAATGGTTTTCTATAAACATCTCCAAACAACAAAGTAATAAAACCCATAAAGTTAGTAATTTATTGGCAACATAAAAGACAGCCACTGAGTTGACGTATCTTATCATTTTTAGCACAAAATATTAATCTGAGAACTACTGTTTGTCCTTTTCCTTGAACTGAAATTTACTATGAAGTGATATTGTCATATAACTGGCAATGGACTGTATGACAGGGGATAGGTTAGATCCATGTAAGGTTAGGTGCCAGTTCAGATTTTGAGGGCTCTTTTATACTGCATGGAAACAGTGGCTGACTTTATTTTGGGGGGCTCCAAAATCATTGCAGATGGTGATTGCAGCCATGAAATTAAAAGACGCTTACTCCTTGGAAGGAAAGTTCTGACCAACCTAGATAGCATATTAAAAAGCAGAGACATTACTTTGCCAACAAAGGTTCTTCTGGTCAAGGCTATGGTTTTTCCTGTGGTCATGTATGGGTGCGAGAGTTGGACTGTGAAGAAAGCTGAGCACCGAAGAATTGATGCTTTT
>SJYR01003693.1:282007-292615 GCA_006410655.1 Kobus ellipsiprymnus
CATCATATGTCCATTCTCCGTGCAAAGCCCCTTTCCATTTGTTTTGTGTTTTGTTGTATATACTAGATTTTACCACTAACAGTTTTAACTACTTGCAATATAGAGCTGGGAAGTTGCAACATTAAATTTTAGCTAAAACATAAAAAGGAAAGACAATCATTCTAGGAGATCAACTAGAAAAGAAACAATGCAAATTTTGGAACAATGTCAGACACTGAGCCAGAGAGGAAATCTGAGATTCTCAGAAAAGAACACTGACAGCTGGGAACAAACAATCAAGCCATAACATCTAAGGAGAGCAAGGAAGATGTCATTAAATTCTCAAGGTATATTTACAATTAGTATTTTATTCAGAGAATACAGATTATTTTTATTATAAGGTCAAACACAACACTACATATACACATATGTGTATATACATATGTGATAGAAGCAAGAAATACTACAATTTTTTTTAAAGACTTGAAGAAAATTCACTGTTCTTAGCATCTGGCTTTTTTGACTGTAACTGCTAACTGACCTAGAGTCTCACTTCAAAAGAGAATCTTTCTGTTTTCAGACTGCCTACTTTTGAAGTGCCTACTTTTGAAGACTCTGAAAGTACCTACTTCTAATTCATCAGATCATAATTTAAGATATCTTCAAACTTACATTTTAATGAATCACTTTTAAGTAGTACATATTAACATTATTTTAAAGAACTCACTTGGCTTCTTGTAAGAATTTTATTTTCAGTTCCTGAGGAAGATCTTCTTTACACGTTTTAACAGCAACAGCAGTTTTATCCTTTAATATGCCCTTAAATACTTCACCAAAATTTCCCTGAAAATACAAACATATTTATTGTTTGGTGTGTAACACAGTCACAGAAGTCTTTGCAAAATTCCAGGCAAGCATGTAATGATGAGTTTTGAGTTAGAGTACTCTGTTAGCTTTATTCAATTTCAAGCAGAAATAAAGACTCGGCATGCTGCTCTTTCCAATTCTCCAACTTTAAATATACTAACCAACACTCCAGCCATTGGGGAGACTGAGGCTTAAGGGGAATGGGAAAAACCTGAAATAGTGTAAAAGCAAAGACTAATACTGCCAGAAGCACCTCAATTTCACTCCGCCTAGTCCCCTTTACCCTCAAGCTCTACAGTTTGGTATCAGTAGATTAAAAAGTCCTCATTAACGCTTACAGGTAAAGCCACGGTGCTGTGAGGTGACTGGTGGCACTGATGTGCACGGCCAGGGCTCAGTGGAGAAGAGTGTGAGAGCCAGAGGCCATCAACAGTGCCCTGCAGCTCCGCGGTCTCTGGAAGGTGCCAGGGAAGGGCGGGCTTGCCCAAACGCAAGCACCAGGGCGAGTTCATCTCTGCCAGATGTCTGAGCTCCGAGCCTTACTCTATGGCTTGAACATACTCTGATTTAAAATGCCTTACTGCTAGTTTGAAGTTGCTTTTATGGTAAGTACAAAAAAAAAAATGAGACAGGGAAGATCTATAAAGCCAACGTGACAGCCATCTTCAGGCATTCTCTTTAAGTCTTTCTCTGTGTGCATACGCACTCTTTACGCGGCTGTAACTGTAATAAGCAAGCATCATAAATAGCTTTAATGCTATCGCTGTTGAGCAAGAAGTAACTCAACGAGGGGCCTGAAAATCAGTGAGTATGAGTTCTAAGATCAACATAATTCTTAACAGTCCACGGTATATAAATTTTAAATGTTCTTAATAATTGAAAATTACTAAAATACTGATTTAATAAACTCATTATTTATTAGCTAATTGCTCTTTGCTTAAAATAACATTGATTTTACCTAATATTAAGCACACTTTGGTATTTAAGTAATGAATAGTATTACTATTAAAACTAATATTTATTGAAATAACTCAACTCAAATATTTATTGAAAACAATGACTGATTACCCTTACATGAAAAGTAAACATCAATAAATTCAACAGAGTACACATTCATCATTAGCTAGAAACAGAAAAGGTTGAGCTTTATATCCTTCCGTGTTATTCAAGGGTTTTTTCCTTCCCACAATCATCACATCATTTATTATATCAGAAATAGACCCAGTAAAGGTGTTAGTATACATGATTACTGCCAGACCTTTATTTACCTGAATGATTCTAAAGCACTTAAAATTCATTAACATTTAACTCATTAGAAGACACTTGCTGACTAAATTAGCAGGACCGTTATTCTCTCTACAAGGGTTCAGATTCTCCCTCTAGAAACTGCTGTCTTCCTCCTCACATCTCAGACAGCCTGCTCTCATTTTTCTCACCTCAGCTGATCTCACCATCAGTTCTTCAGCTCTTCCACCCACCCACCACAGCACTGCCAGATTAATCGCTGCAAGAAACACTCCTGCCTTCCTCCCATGGCCATTACTCTCTCAGCCTCTGTCTAGCTCCCTCTTGTAGCTTTGGACTGCTACATGTATCCGAAATTCAGACAGGGATTTCAAAATACGTGCTCTGCCTTCTACACACTTCCCTTCTACTTCCAATCAAAGAACAAGCTAACGAATCTGGAAGTGCATTTCTTCTGCCCCTCCTGTATGAAGAGCTTCCTGATCTTCCCCAGATTATTTCTATCCTTCCTGAACACTTACCATCCCACTGGCCCTGTGGTTCATTTCTACTGGTCTCTGCCCTATATGGACCTATAGGTCCTAGGTCATAGGAAGCATTTGAAAACTTGAAACATTCATTTAACAATCTTCACTCAGAAGACTTCACCTCTATTAACAGTGATCAAGGGAGGAATCTCAAACATGGAGAAAAAGACTCTGCTTCACAGACCACCTCATCTTCATCCAAAGAGGTCAGGAAAAAGGATAGGCCACCCCCTGCTCCCAGGCACCTAGCAGGCACAGCTTCATCTCCACTGCTGGCTCCACGTCCACGAGGCTAAGCTTAATGATGTCTCTTGTCTTGTTTATGTTGGTCCCCACAGAAGGTCCTGGCGGTCCATCCCCCCTGTCTGGTTCTGATTAGGCCAGGCGGACTCCCGCTGTCTCCAACTATTTCTCTTCTATCCCCAGCCTCCACTGTGTCTTCGGGAACTTCTGGTCCATCATTACAATTTTATCTTCATCTATTCTTTGGTCATGCTCTTTACCTTCTTGCTCTAATAGAAACCTCACCCTCACTTGAGAACACTCAAGTGGTGGGTGAGTTTCTTTTGGCTTCTAAAATTGTGATTTCCTTTCAGCCCCCTATACACATACACCAGGCCTTCTCCCAGTCCCCTGGAGACAGAACGAAGGATCCTACTGTCTGTCTGTCACTGCTTTCAAAACGTCTTCTCTACTGCCTTCCTAAAAACCCTTAGCTTTGAGACTTTACCATTTGACTACATACCCAATACCCTGGCTAGCAGCTGCTGCATTTGAAAATATTTTCCTTCATTTGTTGACTATCTGAGCTCCTGAATCACTGTACCAGGTGTTACTCCTGTCTTAATACTAGGAAATTTCAAGAGACAATTAAGGATCCTTCTAACACTTCAAACTGTTTTGTGACCATCTCTCTTCCAATGATCTGTGTTCCAATTTATTTTCTAAGTTCAGATCTTAAACTTTTCCATCACCAATAATGTCACTCCTCAATTTATCTCATCTTCTGGCTCACTTTTATTTTTCTAGCTTACTTCCTCTAGTACCCAGACTGAAAATTCTTTGACCCTATCAGTTCAGTTCAGTTGCTCAGTCGTGTTTGACTTTCTGTATCCCCACGGACTGCAGTATGCCAGACCTCCCTGTCCATTACCAACTCCTGGAGTTTACTCAAACTCATGCCATTGAGTGGGTGATGCCATCCAACCATCTCATCCTCTGTCGTCCCCTTCTCCTCCCACCCTCAATCTTTCCCAGCATCAGGGTCTTTTCAAATGAGTCAGCTCTTCACATCAGGTGGCCAAAGTATTGGACCATGAAGTGATGGGACTGAATGCCATGATCTTCGTTTTCTGAATGTTGAGCTTTAAGCCAACTTCTTCACTCTCTTCTTTCCCTTTCATCAAGAGGCTCTTAGTTCTTCACTTTCTGCCAGAAGGGTGGTGTCATTTGCGTATCTGAGGTTATTGATATTTCTCCCAGCAATCTTGATTCCAGCTTGTGCTTCCTCCAGCCCAACGTTTCTCATGATAGGAACCTCCAACTCTTTAGATCCTATTACTTTTAATTGTCCATAACCCCCTTAACAGCCTCGGTTTCTTCCTTATTCAGCTTAAATTCCATGGCTCATAAGTACTGTCTACCATACACTCCCAGCTTCTTTATTCCTCTTAATTTATAGGACCCCCTTGTCAAATCCACAACCCAGACCAAATGCGGCATGGCCTACTCTGGGCTGATACAGTTCAGTGTGGACGGAGAAAATCCACACCAATGTTGACTAGTTTCACTTTAAAAACACACACCTCTAGGGGGTCCTTAATACTGCTCAATAATTATTATACAATTCCCTAGAACATGAACACTCTCATTCTAATTAACTTTTCCTCACCCTTCGACTTCCTTCTTAAAGATCCCGTACCTCTCCTACAACCTCATTCTCAGCTAATAATCTTGCTTCCTGATTTACTGAGAAAATTGAAGCAATTTCCATCTCTCAGGTCCACATTGACCCTCCTACCAATCTTCCTTGCTGTTACAAGATGAACTGTGCTTCTATTAAAGTCAATCCTCCATTGTAAACTAAATTCCATTCCCTCTTGTCTACTCAATGATATTATCTCAGCAATTCTCATCTCCTTTAAAAATCATGAATTTTTCATGACATCATTCCCAGCTTCAAACCAGCATGTTGCTTTTCTCAGGTTAACCAACAGCACACACATCATTTCTTTTGAAACCGCCACTGTCTCTGCTTTCTTTCACAGCAAAGCTTCAGAGTTGCATCCTTGCCATCCCTATTTCCTCTCCTCTCATTCTCCCTTACATATATTCCAGCTTGGTTTTCACATAAAACATGCTAAAGAAAGTGCTCAGTCAAGTCACCAGGAATCTCTCCATTGCTAAATTCAGTGATTCTCAGTCGTCGTCTCCTCTCACTCGCATCAGCAGTTGCCACCACTAATCACTCCTCCTTCAAACACTTTTTTCTCTTGGCATCTAAGACATCCTGTCTCCCGGTTTTCTGCCTTTCTGGAGATTTCTTTCTCAGCCTCAATCTTCTTGCTTCTCTTCTCTGCAGCCTCTTGATTTTGAAGTGACCAGAGCTCAAGCTCTCTCTCCTCTTACCTAGACTCACTCCATTGTTGAACTCATCAAAGGAAACCACCAAGTAAGTGACAACTACTGAATCTGTAACTTGATCCACACCTCTGTTCTAAACTTCAGACTTAATACCCAGCTGTTTTCTCAGCATCTCCACTGGGAAGTCTAGCAGACAAACCTTAATATTTACATGCAAAACCGCTAATCTCAGTCCCCAAAACCTGCTATACCTAAGCCTATGCCCTCCATGTCTCACGCTCCACCTAGAGTCCGTCAAGATATGCAGTTGGGTCAACCATAAAAACAAATGCAGAACTCCGCACATTTCCCCATCTCCACTGCCACTTCTGTGACCTGACCAGCAACCATCATCTTTAGTTAGGTAAGGACAAGAGCTTCCGAACCTTCCCAGCCTATTCTCAACATGTGAGCCCAAGTGAACTCCGTAGAGGGTATGATCATCTCACTCCTCTGGGCAAAGTCATCCCCCAGCTTACCCTTTCACACATATTCAAAGCCAAAGTAACTACATTGACCAGCATGGCTCGATATGATCTGTACCACCTCATCCACTTGTCTGAGTCTGTTCCTTCTTGCCTACTCAGCTATGACAAACTGCCTCTCCCGTTCATCAAATGTAATTTGCACTGACACTCCCTCTGCCTAAAATCCTTTTCCTCACTTGACCACACGGCTAAATCCCTTCTTGCCAGGTTTTTATTGGAAAGTAACAATTTTGATAAGGCTTACCTGGATTCCCCTATTGAAAACTGCAACTCCAACCAGCAGCACCCTAAACCCCTCCTGTTTTTGCAGGATTAGCACCTTCACCATTATGAAGTTTACCTATTTGTTGCTTATCGCTTGTGCGTCTTTCCCTGCTAGACAGAATATGAACTTTATAAGGGCGAGGATATTTGTCTACTTTGTTCATGGATGTATTCCGAGTTCCTTGGAGAGTGCCTGGCATACAGATGGCATTCAATAAATACTTGAGGAATTAATATTTTTGATTACCAGCTATCAAGCACAGTATAAAGAAATAGAGTGCTCAGTAAAAGTTACAGTTACCATATCAACTTTATGTTACTACTAAATCCCAAAGTATGTAAGTATAGATTAATTCTCTTTTTTTCTCATGCATTTTCAAGCAGTATATGATAAATACTCAGAACAGGTAATGAAAATATTAAATGACAATTTTCAACTCAGAAATATTTGCTGAAACTAAGCTATGTGCTTAGTCGCTCAGTCGTGTCTGACTCTGCACAAACTGCAGCCCACCAGGCTCCTCTGTCCATGGGGATTCTCCAGGCAAGAATACTGAAGTGGGTTGCCCTACACTCCTTCAGCGGATCTTCCCACACCAGGAATCGAACCCAGGTCTCCAGCATTGCTGGCAGATTCTTTGCCATCTGAGTTACCAGGAAGCCTGAAATTAAGCCATACATGTCTCTAAAGTTGAAGTGTTTGTTTTATTAAAATGATTTAAATTCATTAAAACTGGTATATGCTACTGCCTTGTCATTGAAAATAATTATTTTTTCAAATAACCTTACCAAGTAAGGACTTAATGGATAAAATTCCTAATATGTGAAGTTTCGTGTATCACATATTAAACTAAACATAAAATAACTGAAATATCTCTCTTTAACTGAAAACATTTTTTTTCCCCTAGTACTGAAAACTCTGCCCTTCTCAACACACATTTTCAGTAACTGGTTTAATCTTATAACTTTATATTTAATTGTATTTTCATGGAAATTGCTTCCTTTTCTTTGTAATAATTTTTAGCCCAATCACTGATACCGAGTTACTGAAAGTAATGAAAAAGTATAATATTTTCTTAAGAATTATGGTTACAATAGAGAAAATAAACATAATAGCTACTGTAGCTTGAAATTCTTTAGAATTTACTTACTAAATAAGTATTAGCAATCAATAGAAACTGTTTTCTAATAGCAATTTAATGCTTCTATTTGGAAAAATATTTTTTAAATAATAAGAATTCTGCAAAGTAGACTGTTTCAACAGGGATTCACTTTCTTAACACACAGCAAGGCTAAAAAATAGGGGAAATCTGTCAATTCATCAAGTTTACATTTGAATCAAGAAAAGTAATGGATAATCATTTATTTCTTTACTTGAAATGCTGAGCCTTAAATTCTAGTACTGATCACTCAGAAGTATATGAGTAACACTTTTCCCTATCTGGATTTTACACTATTTTTTCCATTGTATTATGAACCCCAACTCAATTCAAACTTCACTAATTAAGCCATTGATAAAGACGTTAACGCTTGTCTACTGGAACTCAATTATAAATCAACAATCAATGTCCAAATAACCCATCTGATTATTAAATATGTGCCATTATTATTAGATATAATATATTTTCATACTGCCTATAAGTTGGAAGAAACGTCCAACCAGTTTGAAGGAAAGTACCTTCCACCATATATAGCTACATGCCGTGGCCACTAGCAGAGCTAGCTACAGAATGGGTGTCTTGAGACAGGTGTCCTGTGCACGTCATTCTCAGATAGAAATAACATGGCCCGTGTTGCCACGGACTGTGATTCTACACACATCCTGAGATCCCTAAGAGCAGTGCTGCATTTTTTCTGAACTATCATGTGTAACCAGACACAAATGGAGTAAGACTATTTGGTGTATACATTTTTATCACCTCACAGTTCCTCTCCAAATCTCAGCTCACTAGTTTTGGTTTTACTACAATGTAATAAAAATTATTGTGGCTTTTAATCCTTTCAGAGGAAAATTTACAATATATTATTTTTTAAAAAGTCAAGGTAATCCTTAAACTTTTCAAAGATTTTCACACTTCTTTTTCCATGAACACCACGGTATTTGTAACAGATACGGCACTGTGTTCTTCTAGGTTCACGTGTGAATGTACCTTGCTGTGTGCAGGAATATTAGAAAGGCTTTGAAGAAACAAAGAATTACAGAGTTCACAATCACTATGAAGACTTCTGGTCATTCAGCTCAGTGGATTACATACCTTGCCCAGTAATTCTCCTAATGTGACATCTTCGTGATTGAGAATCCACTTTTTATCCTATGGCAAAAAGAAAGAATGGTTTTTTAGCTTAGGTGAGAAACGCAATTGCTCTAAGATGCATTTGAGGCCGTGGCAAATAGACCTAAGGGATATTTCATTCATACCATTCAATCAACAGCACACGAAGAAGTTGTAACCTCAAGAGGTTATAAAACAGATTTAAGAAGTGTTACTACACAACAGACCTTTAAGATCTACATTATAGCAAACTTTTATCAGAGTTTTCAGACTTCGAAATGATGGTGTCCCTGTGACTAGAACATAGCATGCACTTCCCTCCCACCATAACGCTTAGGCTGCGCTATTATTTGTCATTTCAGAATGCTGTGTCATCAGTACATGAGGAAATTTCATTTTGCAGCATTAAATTTCCAGTCCTCACTTCATCATACAGAATTATTTTTCTACCCAAACCACATTCCTAAGATCTAATTTTTCCACAGCTGGCCATGAGTTATGGCTGCCTATTAGAGTGAATATAGTCCCGCATCTTTCCCAAGTAATTTCCTATAGCATAATAAAGCAACAAACATCAATTACAGTATCATCAAGGCACACTAGACCAATGATGCAAACGCATCATTATAAAAGAACACTCCATTATCTGACCTCAAGGACTAATCACTACTTAGGGGATACTTTATCATCTAAAAAGTCTCAGCCATGAGAGCACGCAATGCTGTGATGGCAGAAAGACATACAAATTAAAAAAGGAAGAAACGAGGTAGGAGACAGACTGGAGAACGGAGGGAAGGGAAAATGAGGCGAAGAAAGAAAAATTCTGGGTGGTATGTTTTATTCTTTATGTAAAAGAATTTGCATTAAAGCATAGTACTGCCCCATTACATAGACTGAAATATAACTGAGATCTATCGGACCAACTGCGACACGTAGTCAAACATCCTGAAGTAAAAACTCACCCAACCACGGCTTTAAAGTGTCCCGGCCAGCCATTCTGAAGTATTTTACCTTCTGAAACACTCTTTACCCAGCCACCACCCTCTGATAGGCCAACACAAGGAGCAACAGTGATGGCTTTGAAAGAACACTTTACGTGTATGATCTGCAGGGGCTCCTAACAGGTCTCCTCAAGACGTGCCACGCTGGCATCTGGATTCTTCTGCACTAAAGGCAATGGAGACCCTGCGGACTCAAAGGAAATTTTACCTCCCTCTTAAGAATTGAAATATGATGATTTGCCCACAGTAATGGGGCAAATAAGAAATAACTTTTCATGACCTACCTGAATGACAGGGCAACCATCCAATTACTAAATACCTGCTTTTCTTTGCTGAGAACTACCCTCCTCCTCTCTGAAGCCTCCGGCTCCTACACACTCCTTAGCTCAGGATGGCATATGTATCTTTTAGATTCCTGACTCTAAACTTCTCGTGTCTATGTATATATACAAAATTAGATTTGATTTTTTCTCCTGTTAATCTGTCTTGTGTCAATTTAAATGTTAGACTAGCCAGAGAATCTAGAAGGACAGAGGGGAGTTTTCCGCCTCATGACAAGTCTTTCAACCCAAGTTTAAAACCAGAACTATAAGGTCCTGGAAGAAAACATAGGAGAATATCTTCATGACCAAGTGTGTAAGCAAAGATTTCTTAGGAGACAAAAAGCACACACACACAAAAACCTGGAATTCATCAAATTAAAAACATGTGTTTCCCAAAATCTCATTTAAAAAGAATGAAAAGTCCAACTACTATCTGGAAGAACATTTTTGAAACACATATAAATGACAAATCATTTCTATGTAACACAGAGAATGCATACTTCAAAAACAAGATGACAAACAACTGAATTTTAAGAAATTAGGTAGAATACTTAACAAAAGAGGAGGGACAAATAGACAATAAGCACATCAAAAGATGTTTAACATCATCAGTCAGTAACATACAAAAACAAACCACAATAAGATGCCACTTCATATCATCAGAATGACGCACCTTCCGTTTACAACAGCCAAGACACAGAAACAACCTACACGGCCATGGGCAGGTGAATGGACAGAGGTGATGTGGCGTGTGTACACACACTCTCACACACACACTCACATACACACAGACACACACACACTCAGACACACTCAGACACACACACATACTCACATACACTCAGACTCACACACACCCAGACTCACACACACCCAGACTCACACTCCCACACACAGACTCACACTCTCACACACAGACTCACACACTCACACACACTCACAGACTCACACTCCCACACACACCCACACTCACACACACACACACACACACACACACACTCACACACACACACACACAC
>SJYR01003694.1:1669-18696 GCA_006410655.1 Kobus ellipsiprymnus
TCTATTAACTTAAAGCACAACTATTTTATGAACAGAGTTAGCCTTGTTAATTTCATTATCACTCAATGACTAAAGACAAGCACAATTTATTTTTTCTCATATTGATAAAGTGCTGGCTATTTACTTTGAGTTTGCAGTAATTAAACTATGTATTCATATACATCAAAGGTAATGAAGCAGATGACTCTTATTACCTAAAACTTTTACCAAGGAACAAAGCTCATAATTTGTTTTCCTTTTATATTTAATGTTAATGAACTCACATGATATGTTACTCACACTGGAATAAAAGCAGTCCTTATAAATTATATGTGCTTGTATACAATCACATATATAGAAAGAAAACAAGAAAAAGACACTTGAAAAGTTATTTTGATGCATGCCTAAGATAATTTTAGGTTCCTTAACTATCAAGCATGAGACAATAACTCAATCATGAGATGAAACGATAGTTACTCATTTTTTCTAAAGTATTCCTGAGATTTAACTTATTTTTTTAATTGGAAGATAATTGTTTTACAGTGTTGTGTTGGTTTCTTCTGTACAACAATCAGCCATAATGATATACATATCTCTTCCTTCTTAAGCCTCCCTCCCAATCCCCTATCCTACCCCTCTAGGTTTGTCACATAGTGCCAGGCTGGGATTCCTGTGTCAAACAGCAGCTTTCCACTAGATATCTAGTTTACATGGATAGTGTTTATATGTCACTGCTATTTTCTGAATTCATCCTATCCTGTCCTTCCCCTGCTGTGTCCATAAGTCTGTTCTTTGTGTCTGTGTCTCCATTTCTACCCTGCAAATAGGTTCATCAGTACTATTTTTCTAGATTTCATATATGTGTGTTAATATATATTTATTTTTCTCTTTCTGACTTACTTTACTCTGCATAACAGATTCTAGGCTTATCCTCCTCACAACTGCCTCAAATTCTTTCCTTTTTATGACTGAGTAATAATCCATTGTATATTATGTACCATGTCTTTATCTATTCACCTGCCCATGACCATCTAGGTTACTTCCATGCCCTGGTTATTGCAAATAATGCCACAGTGAACACTGAGTACATATGTCTTTTTGAATTGTGGTTTTCTCACAATATATGTCCAGTAGTGGGATTGCTAGATCATATGGTAGTATTATTTTTAGCTTTGTTGTTGTTGTTAAGGAACCCCCATACTGTTCTCCATAGTGGCTTTATCAGCTTACATCTCCACCAACAGTACAGGAGGGTTCTCTTTTCTCCACACCCTTTCCAGCATTTATTGTTTGTGGATTATTATTATTATTATTATTTGGATGATGATGGCCCTCTGGGCTAGTGTGAGGTGAAATCTCATTGGAATTTTGATTTCTCTGATGCTGAGTGATGATTTGCATCTTTTCATGTGCCTCTTGGTCATTTGTATGTCTTCTTTGGAAAAATGTCTGGTTAGGTCTTTTGCCCACTTTTTTGATTGGATTGTTTTCCCAATATTGAGCCGTGTGAGCTACTCATTTATTTGGGAGATTAAACCTTTGTAAATTGCTTTGTTTTCAGTTCTTCAATATATGCAAATCAATCTGTGTTGATACACCATGATGTTATTCTTAATGTATCAAAAATACTACATTTGTAAGAAGAGATTAAGGTGGTTTAGGAGGAGGACACTGAACTCACCTGAACTCACTGAACCCACCTGCCCTGACAAATACATCAAAAATACATTAAAATGTGGAGTCATTCTCGCTGAAAACTATCTGGAGACTGGCAGAAAGACTGCTATGCAAACAAGGCTATAAGGAAGATCCACACATAACTGAGTAGGAAGGGAAGGGAAGCAAGCAGATTGAAGTCTGTTTCCCTGGAAAGGGTCACAGAAGGGGATGGGATTGTAAAAGTAGAGATTCTCCTTGGGGAGTGAACTGTTCGAGATTGAGTGCACTTAACTCATTAGAAAACCAGTGGGCTAAGAAGAAGGCTGTAGGAAACCCAGAATCTCTTCATGAAGAGTGTGCATACATTGCTTATTTATGAAATAAGGCAGGGGAAAATAATTGAAACTGCCTGGGACCCTGGCCTCTTTTCCTCAACTGCTCTGGCATACACCAGGCTGCACTGAGTCCCTGTTGTGTCCTGTTTGGTTAGTGATACAACTTCATGCTAAAGAGAGGGCTGCCATGGTTAAGGAAAGTGCTTGGTTGTGAGATACAGTGCCAGCCTGGATCCAGAATGATGCCTGACTCAGTTGTGCGAGGATAGCCATACTGGTGATTATTGCATAAGTAATGTTCTGGGACAGATTGGGATTGGGGCTGCCACAGCCCACACCCGGATTCATGCTGGGAACCTATGTCAGCCTCTTTTATTCCAGCAATACTTGCTTCTGGGACAAACGTGCCAGTGCTGGGTGGAGAAAGAACAGCACTTGGAAGGAATGGAGTCAACTTGGACCTGACTCTCAAGGCTTCTGCTCCAGCAACTTGGGACATGACCCCACCCCCAACAGAGAGGGGTTACTCACCAAGAAGAGAAGCCCTAGCTCATATTTTTCTGGCTCTAGGCCTTCTATTTACAGCCCCATGTCCTACCAGACTGATTGCTGCCAGCACCACCTCTGGAAGGATCTGCCTTGTGCTCAGGTCAGTTCCAGCTCTATGACATACATAGTCTGTATAGTGATGCCCCCACACAAGGACACCCCTTTAAGACTAGAATAGTTAACTGTTTTGCCTAATTTCATAGGGACAGAAAAAAATTAAGCAAAAAATGAGAAGACAAAATAATTCATTTCAATTTAAAGAAGAAGGAAAAAAATCTGGGAAAAAAAAAAAAAGCTAGCAATGAAAAAGAAATAAACAATTCAGTAGATAAAGAATTCAAAGCTTTTGTAATAAGAATACCAAGTGAATTAGGGAAAAGAATATGTTAACACAGTGAGAATATTAACAAGGAACTAAGAAGTGTAAAAAAAATATACAGAATTGCAAAATACAATAACAAATGAAACACACTACAATGAATTGACATCAGATTAGGTGATACAGATACCTTCATGGATGACAGCTGTGTCATTGTGAAGAGGCTTGGATGACTCATTGAACCTATGAGCCATGCTGTGCAAGACCACCCAAGATAGGCAGGTCATAGTGAATTGTTCTGACAAAACTTAGCCCACTGGAGGAGGAAATGGCAAACCCACTCCAGTACTCTGGACTGGAGAGCCCCATGAGGAGTATGAAAAGGCAAAAGATATGACACACCAGAAGATAATCCCCCCAGGTTGGAAGGCTTCCAAAATGCTACTGGGGAAGGGCAGAGGGCAATTACTAATAGCTCCAGAAACAGTGAATTGGGAAAGCCAAAACAGAAACGGCGCCTAGTTGTGAATGTATCTGGTGATGAATGTAAAATCTGATGCTGTAAAGAACAATATTTCATAGGAACATGGAATGTTAGGTCCACAAATCAAAGTAAATTGGAAGTGATCAAACAGGAGATGGCAAGAGTGAACATTGCAATCTTAGGAGTCAGTGAGCTAAAATGGATGGAAAAGAGAAATTTAATTCAGATGACCATTAAACTACTAATATGGGCAAGAATCTCATAGAAGAAATGGAGTAGGCCTTATAGTCAACAAAAGAATCTGAAATGCAGTACTGGGGTGCTATCTCAAAAACGACAGAATGATTTCCGTTCGTTTTCAAGGAAAACCATTCAATATCCACTGTAATCCAACTCTATATCCCAAATGCTGATGCCAGAGAAACTGAAGGTGACTAGTTCTATGAATACTTGCAACAACTTCTAGAACAAACACCAAAAAGGTGTCTTTTTCACCAAAGATTAGAATGCATAAGTAGGAAGAAAAGAAATACCCAGAATAATGGGCAAACTTGGCCTTGGAGTACAAAATGAAGCAGAGCAAATGCTAGCACAGTATTGTCAAGAGAACACACTGGTCATAGGAAACACCCTCTTCCAACAATACAAGGGATGGCTCTATGCACTGAAATTACCAGATGGTTAATACCAAAATCAGATCGATTACATTCTTTGCAACTTAAGATGGAGAAGCTCTACATAGTCACAAAAAAAAAAAAAAAAAAGACCTGGAACTGACTGTGGTATAGATCATGAGCTCCTCTTTGAAAAACTCAAACTTAAATTGAAGAAAGCTGGGAAAACCACTTATCATTCAGGAATGACCTCAATCAAATTCCTTATGATTATACAGTGAAGTGAAAATGAATGTCACTTAGTCATGTCCAACCCCATGGACACTTTGCCTTCCCATTGACTATACAGTCCATGGAATTCTCTAGACCAGAATATTGGAGTGGGTAGCCATTCCATCTCCAGGGGATCTTTCCAACCCAGGGATCAAACCCAGGTCTCCCACATTTCAGACGCATTCTTTACCATGTGAGCCACAAGGAAAGCCCATGATTATACAGTGGAGGTGAGCAATAGATTCAAGGGATTAGATCTGGTAGATAGATTTCCTGAAGAACTACTGATNAGCCATTCCATCTCCAGGGGATCTTTCCAACCCAGGGATCAAACCCAGGTCTCCCACATTTCAGACGCATTCTTTACCATGTGAGCCACAAGGGAAGCCCATGATTATACAGTGGAGGTGAGCAATAGATTCAAGAGATTAGATCTGGTAGATATATTTCCTGAAGAACTACTGATGGAGGAGGAGGATGTTTGTAACATTGTACAGGAGGCAGTGATCAAAATCATCTCAAACAGTATTGTAAAGTAAAATAAAGTGAAATTAAAATAAAATAAAAAAAGAGAGAATAAAAAAAATCATCTCAAAGAAAAATGAATACAAGAAAGCAAAGTAGCTATCTGAGGAGGTGTTACAAATAGCTGAGGAAAAAAGACAAGCAAAAAGTAAGGGAGAAAGGGAAAGATATACCCAACTGAATGAAGAGTTCCAAAGACTAGGAAAGAGAGATAAGAAGACCTTCAAAGGTGGACAATGCAAAGAAATAGAGGAAAACAATAGACTAGGAAAACTAGAGATCACGTCAAGAAAATTGGAGATATCAAGGGAACATTTCATCCAAAGATGGATAAGATAAAAGTATTGGTGAGGACCTAACAGAACCAGAAGAGATTAAGAAGTGGTGGCAAGAATACACAGAACTATACAAAAAAGGTCTTAATGTCATGGATAACCACGATGGTATGGTCACTCACCTAGAGCTGGACATCCTGAAATGTGAAGTCAAATGGGCCTTAGGCAGCGTTGCTGTTAACAAAGCTAGTAGAGGTGATAGAATACCAGATGAAGCATTTAAATTCTAAAAGATTATGCTTTTAAAGGGCTGCAGTCAATATGTCAGCAAATTTGGAAAACTGAGCAGTGGCCACAGGAGTGGAAAATGTGTTTTCATTCCAATCCAAAGAAAGTCAAAGGTAAAGAATGGTTCACCTACCATACTCTCACACTTATTTTACGTACTAGCAAAGTGAAAGTGAAGTAGCTCAGTCATGTCTGACTCTTTGCAACCCTGTTGACTGTAGCCTACCAGGCTTCTCCCTTCATGGGATTCTCAAGGCAAGAATACTGGAGTGAGTTGCCATTTCCTTTTCCAGGGGAATCTTCCCAACCCAGGGATCAAACCTGGGTCTCCCACATTGTAGGCAGATGCTTTAACCTCTGCAAGATTATGCTCAAAATCCTTCAAGTTAGGTTTCAGCAGTATGTGAACCAAGAACTTCCAGATGTACAAGCTGGATGTAGAAAAGGTAGAGGAACCAGAGATCACATTACCAACATTTGTTGAATCATGGAGAAAACAAAGGAGTTCCAGAAAAAAAAATATCTTCTCCAAGCCTTTGACTGTGTAGATCATAACACACTGTGGAAAATTCTTAAAAAGATGGAAGTACCAGATCTCCTTACCTGTTTGCTGAGAAACCTGTGTGTGAATCAAGAAGTAACAGTTAGAACCTGACATGGAGCAACTGACTGGTTCAAAATTTGGAAAAGAGTTGACAAGCTGTATATTATCACCATGCTTATTTAATTTATATGCAAAGTGCTATGTGTGTGTTTGCTAAGTCGCTTCACTTGTGTCTGACTCTTTGTGATGCTATGGACTGTAGCCCACTAGGCTCCTCTGTCCATGGGATTCTCAGGGCAAGAGCAGTGGAGTGGATTGCCATGCCCTCCTCCCAGGGGTTTCTCAGAGCCAGCAATGAAACTCAAGTCTTTTATGTATCCTACATTGGCAGGTGGGTTCTTTACTGCTAGCACTACCCAGGAAATCCTATATGCAGAGTACATCTTGTGAAATCCTGGGCTAGATGAATCATAAGCTGGAATCAAGATTGCTGTGAAAAAGACCATATATCCACTCTTATGTAGATTCTTTCCCATATAGTTCATTACAGAGTGTTGAGTAGAGCTCCCTGCAGTATATAGTAGGTTTTTGTTAGTTATCTCAAAGAAGACAATAGCAACCCACTTCAGTACTCTTGCCTGGAATATCCCATGGATGGAGGAGCTTGGCCTATTTTATATATTGAAGTGTGTATATGTCAGTCCCTTAATTTACCTACCCCTCTTTCTCCCTTAGTAACCATAAGTTTGTTTTCTACATCTGTGACTCTATTTATTTTGTAAATATGTTCATTTGTACCATATTTTTTATATTCCACACATAAGTGATACTGGGATCTTTGTCTTACTTTGGAGCTCCTTCTTGAGCAAGTGTACTCAGTTAGGGTAATTGAAGTTACAGTTTATGGAATACATAAGTAAGCCCTTTGCCCTGACAAAGAACCGGCTAGGTGCTCAAAGTGCAGTTTTTTCATAACGGTCAGAGTCAGGTTTATCATGGATATTCTATATAATGATATGCTGGCAGGTTATCTCATAAGACCTGTGTCATTGTTGAGCAGATGGAGAGAGGAGGTCAATTGCAAGATTTATTTCCAGCTTGTAAGTCATGACATTCGATTGACATAGTCATGGAGATGGATGGTACACAGTAGATAGACTTTCTGAGGCACAGTAATAACAGAACACAGTGTCCCCTAGGAACCACATGAAGGAGCAATGACAGAACTGGCAAAAGTAAAGCTGACTGCATCGATGATTTCAGTAGATGTGTGGGACTATATAAGCTCAGACTGGGTGAAACTTTGGAAATACTCACACCTAAATTATACAAATAACTCTTAAAATACAACAGTAATGCCTAGTGGGTCAGATTGTAAAGAATCTTCCAGCAATGCCAAGAGACTTGGATTCGATCCTTGTTTTGGAAAGATTCCCTGGAGAAGGGAATGGCTACCCAACTGTAATATTCTTGCTTAGAGAATACCGTGGACAGAGGACCCTGGCAAGCTACAGTCCATGGGATAAAGAAGAGTCAGACATGACTGAATGACTAACACACACAAGAAAATATACAACTCAACTAAAATGTGGACATTTCACATATTTCAGTCATAGTCTTTAGAACTCAGTCTTGGGCTTTCACTGTACCGTCTATAGGAGCCATATTTGAATACTCTAAGATCTATCACAGTATGTGATCCAGAGGAGATATAGAACAGGGAATTTTAAATCTAAAACATTTGCTGGATTCTTGTTTTGAAAAGAAAAAAAAAACTTAATATTTAACACATATTAGGAATATAGAATATTCTATCTTAAGAACTTTAAATTATCAAAGCCCTGGAATAATTACTGTCTTCCTCAGTAAGCAAGAGAGGACATTGAATAACATTTACATGTTGGTAATTGTAAGTACGTAGAACAAAGAGATAAGGCAGGGACAGGAAAATGTTGTTTAAATCCTATGAGGCAGAAATAAACAGTACAGCTCATGTTATTTCTGGCTCTTCTTTTTTTCAATATTAATATAGAGTTCCTCTTAAATTTCCTTGTAATGGAGCTTTTAATAACAATTTGTAAGCCATCATATATATTTTTTAAATTTAATGAATGTTCTTAATCTCTCAGTTGTGTCCGACTCTTTGAGACCCCATGGACTGTTGCTCACCAGGTTTCTCTGTCCATGGGGGTCTCCAGGCAAGAATAATGGAGTGTGTTGCCATGTTCTTCTCCAGGGGATCTTCCCAACTGAGGGATCGAACCCAGGTCTCCTGTATTGCAAGCAGATTCTTTACCATCTGAGCCAACAGGGAAGCCCATGAATACTGGACTAATGGCCTATCCTTTCTGCAGGGGATCTTCCTGACCCAGGGATTAAACCAGGGTCTCCTGAATTTGATGTATAGTGTATGTATATTTAATGTATGGAGTGTGTTTATGTTAGAAAATGTGATTGGATGACATATTATATACTAATTTGATTAAATATACTTATCACAAATTTGGAGGGCATTTTGTTAGAAAAATATTGTGTTCTTTCATTTTTTTTTCTTTTCTGTTACTGAACAAATATATACTACTAACAACTTTGCTGGTTTAAAATTAAAATTTAACACAAATCCAGTGTCATGGGTCATTCTAGTTCATGGATCATTTTTAGATAAGATTATCAATTACAATGTATTAAGTGAGAAAATCAATAAATTGTGGACAACAGCCAGTAAACCAGGGTTTTTCTTAGCATCTATTCTGAATCTGAATACAATCCCAAGTGATGTTATTTCAGAAGTAAGCTCATGGTGCTTGTATAGGTCCTCAGCTTTGATGTCTTTGCTTTTGTAATAATAAGAAGGATGTAGGCATCCCTGGTGGTTCAGTGGTTAAAAAAAAATCTGCTTGCCAATGTAGGAGACACAGGTTCTATCTCTGATTCAGGAAGATCCCACATGCCACAAAGCAACTAAGCTCCTGCACCATAACTGTTGAGCCTGGGCTCTAGAACCTGGGAGCTGCAACTACTGAGACCACATGCTGCAACTACTGAAGGCCATATGCCCTAGAGCCCATGTTCAGCGACAAGATAAGCTACCACAATGAGAAGTCCATGCACCACAGCAGGAGAGTAAGCCCTGCTTGCCACAACTAAAGAGAAACCTGTGAAACAAAGAAAACCCAGCATAGCCAGGAGTAAATAGATAAAATTATGTATATATATTTAAATAAAATTATATATATATATATATATATAATTATGTGGCATACAGATAAATGTGTCTTCTTTTGTGCTTTGGGCATCCCTTGTGGCTCAGCTGGTAAAGAATCTGCCTGCGATACAGGAGACCTGGGTTTGATCCCTGGGTTCAGAAGATACAGGAGAAGGGAAAGGCTACCCACTCCAGTATTCTGGCCTGGATAATTCCATGGACTGTGTAGTCCATGGGGTTGCAAAGAGTCAGATATGACTGAGCAACTTTCACTTTTCAGTTTTGTGCTTACTCTGTTTAAGACATTTTATTTTGGGTCAGGATAGTCCTCTGCTCTCTGACCTATCACTGCTTAATTTGCAGTGTGGGAATACATCTTCCTATTTATAATACAAAACTATTTACTCCCTAGGAAGTGTTGGTACTCAAGGAACTGAACCACTGCTAAGGCAATTTCCATTTTAAAGAACAAAATACCTTTTGAAAAATTCCAAGTATATGTGGAATAGAAAACAAGTTTTTAAGCTCTATGTACAGCATTGTTATTTATCCTCAGTCTCCAAAACTTAATTGATTAGAAAGTTTGGTAATTTTCATTAGTAATATTCAATAATGCTTTCTTTAAGGAAACCACAACTTGTTAATGAAGGCTATATCATGGCTATATCCCATATGGGATAGAAAGCAAAGGGGAACTAAAGAGCCTTTTGAGGAAAGTCAAAGAGGAGGGTGAACAAGCTGACTTAAAACTCAACATTCAAAAAACTAAGATCATGGCATCTGGCCCCATCACTTCATGGAAAATAGATGGGGAAACAATGACAACTGTGACAGGCTTTATTTTCTTGGTCTCCAAAACCATTACAGATGGTGACTGCAGCCATGAAATTAAAAGGCGCTTGCTCCTTGGAAGAAAAGCTATGACCAACCCAGACCGCATATTAAAAAAAAAAGATATTACTTTTCCAACAAAGGTCCATATAGTCAAAGTTATGTGTTTTTTTTTTTTTTTCAGTAGTCATGTGTGGATGTGAGAGTTGGACCATAAAGAAGACTGAGTGCCAAAGAACTGATGTTTTTGAACTGTGGCATTGGAGAAGACTCTTGAGAGTCCCTTGGACCTCAAGGATACCCAACCAGTCCATCTTAAAGGACCTCAGTCCTGAATATTCATTGGGAGGATTGATGTTGAACCTGAAGCTCCAATACTTTGGCCAACTGATGCAAAGAACTGACTCTTTGGAAAAGACCCTGATGTGGGGAAAGATTGAAGGTGGGAGGAGAAGGGGACGACAGAGGATGAGGTGGGTGGATGGTGTCACTGACTCGATAGACATGAGTTTGAACAAACTCTGGGCGTTGGTAATGGATGGGGAAGCCTGGCATGCTGCAGTCAACAGTTCATGGGGTTGCAAAGTGTGGGACAAGACTGAGCGATTAATATCATGGCAGATGAACATATGAGACTGGCTCTAGATTACATCTGTCAACTTGTTCTACTATTTCAGCCTCTTTGCTCAATATGTAATTTGTTTATTTCTCTATTTCTATATCCCAGTGAAACAGTTAATTCTTAGCTAGATTGGTAAGGTGTCTGGGCTCTCAAGGAGGAGAAAAGGACAAATGTTTCTTTCTACATTGCCTTGTCTTAGTCACATAAGACATGTTTTTCTGAAACACTGAGTTCTTATCTTTAGGATGAATATATTTAAGTCCAGAGAAGCTCACCAGCAGCAACAGACCACGCAGAAGTGTGGCCAAGAGGAGCTACTCCACACCCAAGGTCAGGGGGAGAGGTCAAGAGGATCTACCCCACGTCGAAGAAGCATGGGCTGTGTGGGCAAAGAAGGGCCAAGAGGAGCTACTTCACATTCAAATTTAGGATGGGTGACCTCGTCCAAGGTAAGGAGCAGTGGCTGCGCTTTGCTGGAGCAGCCGTATAGACATAGCCCACGTCCAAGGTAAGACGAACCCAAGAGAGGTAGGTATTGCTAGAGGGCATCAGAGGGCAGACACACTGAAACCATAATCACAGAAAACTAGCCAGTCTGATCACATGGACCACACCCTTGTCCAACTCAATGAAACTAAGCTATGCCGGGTGGAGCCATCCAAGACAGGTGGGTCATGGTGGAGAGATCTGACAGAATGTGGGCCACTGGAGAAGGGAATCAAAAGCCACTTCAGTATCTTGCCTTGAGAGCCCCATATGAACAGTAGGAACAGTATGAAAAGGCAAAATGATAGGATACTGAAAGGGGGACTCCCTGGGTCATTAGATGCCCAAAATGCTACAAGATATCAGTAGATAAATAACTCCAGAAATAATGAAGGGAAGGAGCCAAAGCAAAAACAATACCCAGTTGTGGATATGACTGGTGATAGAAGCAAGGCCTGATGCTGTAAGGAGCAATATTGCATAGGAACCTGGAATGTTAGCTCCATGAATCAAGTCAAACTGGAAGTGGTCAAACAGGAGATGGCAAGAGTGAACATTGACATTCTAGGAATCAGCAAACTAAAATGGACTAGAACGGGTGAATTTAACTCAGATGACCATTATATCTACTACTGTGGGCAGGAATCCCTCAGAAGAAAAGGAGTAGCCATCATGGTAAACAAAAGAGTCTGAAATGCAATACCTGGATGGAAACTCAAAAATGACAGAATGATCTCTGTTTGTTTCCAAGGCAAACCTTTCAATATCATGGTGATCCAGGTTTATGCCCCAACCAGTAATGCTGAAGAAGCTGAAGTTGAATGTTTCTATGAAGACCTACAAGACCTTTTAGAACTAACACCCAAAAAAGATGTCCTTTTCATTGCAGGGGACTGGAATGCAAAAGTAGGAAGTCAAGAAACACCTGGAGTAACAGGCAAATTTGGCCTTGGAATGCGGAATGAAGCAGGGCAAAGGCTCATAGAGTTTTGCCAAGAGAACACATTGGTCATAGCAAACACTGTCTTCCAACAACACAATAGAAGACTCTACACAGGGACATCACCAGATGGTCAGCACCGAAATCAGATTATTTATATTCTTTGCAGCCAACGATGGAGAAGCTCTATACAGTCAACAAAAACAAGACCAGTAGCTCACTGTGGCTCAGATCATGAACTCATTATCAAATTCAGACTCAAATTGAAGAAAGTGGGGAAAGCCACTAGACCATTCAGGTATGACCTAAATCAAAGCCCTAATTATTATACAGTGGAAGTGAGAAATAGATTTAAGGGACTGGATCTGATAGAGTGCCTGATGAACTATGGAATGAGTTTCGTGACATTGTACAGGAGACAGGGATCAAGACCATCACCATGGAAAAGAAATGCAAAAAAGCAAAATGGCTGTCTGGGGAAGCCTTACAAATAGCTGTGAAAAGAAGTGAAAAGCAAAGGCAAAAAGAAAAGATATTCCCATTTGAATTCAGAGTTCCAAAAAATAGCAAGGAGAGAGAAGAGAGCCTTCCTTAGCCATCAATGCAAAGAAATAGAGGAAAACAACAGAATGGGAAAGACCAGAGATCTCTTCAAGAGAATTAGAGATACCAAGGGAATATTTCATCCAAAGATGGGCTCGATAAAAGACAGATATGCTATGGACCTAACAGAGGCAGAAGATATTAAGAAGAGATGGCAAGAATACACGAAATAACGGTACAAAAAAGAGCTTCACGACCAAGATAATCATGATGGTGTGATCACTCACCTAGAGCCAGACATCCTGGAATGTGAACTCAAGTGGGCCTTATAAAGCATCACTATGAACAAAGCTAGTGGAGGTTATGGAATTCCAGTTGAGCTATTTCACATTCTGAATGATGGTGCTGTGAAAGTGCTGCACTCAATATGCCAGCAAATGTGGAAAACTCAGCAGTGGTCACAGGACTGGAAAAGGTCAGTTTTCATTCCAATCCCAAAGAAAGGCAATGCAAAAGAATGCTCAAACTACCACACAATTGCACTCATTTCACATGCTAGTAAAATAATGCTCAAAATTCTCCAAGCCAGGCTTCAGCAATACGTGAACCGTGATCTTCCAGATGTTGAAGCTGGTTTTAGAAAAGGCAGAGGAACCAGAGATCAAAATGCCAGCATCTGCTGAATCATTGAAAAAGCAAGAGAGTTCCAGAAAAACATCTATTTCTGCTTTATTNGTGGACTATGAACTTCCAGATGTTCAAGCTGGTTTCAGAAAAGGCAGAGGAACCAGAGATCAAATTGACAACATCTGCTGGATCATGGAAAAAGCAAGAGAGTTCCAGAAAAACATCTATTTCTGCTTTATTGACTATGCCAGAGTCTTTGACTGTGTGGATCACAATAAACTGTAGAAAATTCTGAAAGAGATGGGAATACCAGACCACCTGACCTGCTTTTGAGAAACTTATATGCAAGTCAGGAAGCAACAGTTAGAACTGGACATGGAACAGATTGGTTCCGAATAGGAAAAGGAATATATCAAGGCTGGCTGTATATTGTCACCCTGCCTATTTAACTTATATGCATAGTATATCATGAGAAACGCTCGGCTGGAAGAAGTACAAGCTGGAATCAAGATTGCTGGGAGAAATATCAATAACTTCAGATATACGGACGACACCACCCTTATGGCAGAAAGTGAAGAGGAACTAAAAAGCCTCTTGATGAAAGTGAAAAAGTAGAGTGAAAAAGTTGGCTTAAAGCTCAATATTCAGTAAATGAAGATCATGGCATCTGGTCCCATCACTTCATGGGAAATAGATGGGGAAACAGCGGAAACAGTGTCAGACTTTATTTTGGGGGGTTCCAAAATCACTGCAGATGGTGACTGCAGCCATGAAATTAAAAGATGCTTACTCCTTGGAAGGAAAGTTATGACCAACCTATATAGCATATTAAAAAACAGAGATATTACTTTGCCAACAAAGGTCTGTCTTGTCAAGACTATGGTTTTTCTAGTGGTCATGTATGGATATGACAGTTGGACTGTGAAGAAAGTTGAGTGCCGAAGAATTGATGCTTTTGAACTGTGGTGGTGGACAAGACTCTTGAGAGTCCCATGGACTGCAAGGATATCCACCCTGTCCATCCTCAAGGAGACCAGTCCTGGGTGTTCATTGGAAGGATTGATGATGAGGCTGATCCTCCAATACTTTGGCCACCTCAGACGAACAGTTGACTCATTGGAAAATACTCTAATGCTAGGAGGGATTGGGGGCAGGAGGAGAAGGGGATGGCAGAGGATGAGATGGCTGGATGGCATCACCAACTCGATGGGCATGAGTTTGGGTCAACTCTGGGAGTTGGTGATAGACAGGAAGGCCTGGTGTGCTATGATTCAGGGGGTCGCAAAGAGTTGGACATGACTGAGGGATGGAACTGAACTGAACTGAATGATTACACAAGGAAACAACTCATCTTGCTCAAGGGTATGTTTGATTATATTATGACAACAATGTATTTTGCTCAAGGACATGTTTCTTCTTCTTAAGAAGAGACTTCTGACCAATCTTGTTATCTTAAGATGTATGTTATGGGAGAGGGTCTGGTAAGACCTTTCTATTGAAAGCTCTAATATTGTTAATTTAAGATGTGTGTTTTGGGTGTGGGTCTAGTAAAAGTATGTAAGGCCTCTCAGTCCCCATTCTGATGTCTATGTCAGAAACCTTCTTTGTCTTTTTACACTTTAATAAAACTTCTGCCATACAAAAACTCTGAGTGATCAAGCCTGGTCCCTGATCCTTAAGCTAAATCTTTTTAGATCATAAATCCAGCTTATTCACTGTAAGCTGTCACTAGCTTCTCTTGACTGAGACCTTCTGTGACTTAGCCACAGTAAACTGATTTGAGTGGCTAAGTGTATTAGTTTAGGTTTCTAAACTTTTCCTGGATTTTACTGTCTATCCCTCCATTATTCTTTCTTTACTTTTTGAGTAATTAATTATTTTTTTGGACTATAATCCACAACCATGGGATGTATTTGTGTATCTATTTCTTTTGCATTTTCTTTTCCATGACCTTATTTCTAAAATGCCCAAGATACAACCCTAACTTCCTATAGAGATGATAGGACTGGAGAAATTACATGGTTATGACAGGACAAAGTAAAAAAAACATTACTTTTAGAATCCAACATCCAATATAAATGTAAGTCTGCAACAAGAAATTACTGAGATGGTTGAGAAACAATGTCCTTAAGCTTCATGGAAATTCTGGTTTGACTGAGATCTGTACGTCACATCTTAACATCTTTGGAGGCCACTTTTATGCCCAGATACTCTGTCCTTACAGTCTTTGATCTTTAAACAAAATGTCATACAGTTACAGTCTTACCCTCAGTCTTGTCTCTAGAGATGCTTTACTGATCTTAATTGTAACATCTTTTGCTGCACCAAAGAGGCTGGTAAGCATCAAAATCTTCTAGTCCTGGTTGTTTTTTGTTTAACAGTTCTTCCCTCTATTTAGTTCTCACTTCTCATGTTTTACTGTGAACAGCAAGAAGGAATACAATCCCATATTCAGTGTTCTTTGAAAATCTCCTTAGCTATATGATCAAATTGATATCTTACAAACTCTACTTTCCATATAAATGCAGACAAGGATTTTATTAAATTTTTTGCTGCTACATAACAAAGATATCTTTATCCAGTTTCTAATAACATACTTCTCACCTCCTTCTAATCTCCAATTGACACTGCTTTCATATCTGAATTTCTACTAACAGTGTTAATATGCTGATAACTTCTGTATCATGCCCATCAAAAATATTCCAGCCTTAACTCACTTTCTGCTTCCAAAGCTGCTCCCCATTTAAAATACCTGTCACAGCTGCATCTCTATGTCATGTACCAGCATCATATGAGGTGTTTTTTTTTAATTCTTTTTTATTATTGACTAGAAGTATGTTACAGAATTTTTAGGCTTCCCTGGTGGCTCAGACAGTAAGGAATCCACTTGCAGTTCAGGAGATCCAAGTTTGATCCCTGGGTGTAGAAGATCCCTTGGAGAAGGGAATGGATACCTACTCCAGTATTCTTGCCTGAGAAATCCCAGGGACAGAAGAGGCTGGTCCGGCTATGGTCTATGGGGTTGCAAAAGGGTTGGTCACGAATGAATAACTAACACTTTCATGGTGATGTTCCAGGTTTAATCTACACTGAGTGATAGTCACTCAGTGGTTTTCGACTCTTTGTGACCCCATGGACTGTAGCCTGCCAGGCTCCTTTGTCCATGGACTTCTCCAGGCAAGAGTACTGGAGTGGGCTGTCATCTCTTTTTCCAAATCTACACTCAGAGGGAGGGGATTTTCAAGGATTTGGCTCATTGAGGGCCAATTTTAGGAACATCCACCACTGCTATGGTCCTGTTTGTATCAATGTCATTTCAGCACAAGCTAGTGGGAATATATTTGAGAAACAGATGATGTCAGGATATTATCCTATAAATTTCCATTCTCAGATATATGATATTTTCATGCATTGTTATGTAAGGACATGAGCAGTCCATGGAATTTTCCAGGCAAGAGTACTGGAGTGGGTTGCCATTTCCTTCTCCAATGCATGAAAGTGAAAAGTGAAAGTGAAGTCGCTCAGTCATGCCCAACTCTTAGTGACCCCATAGACTGCAGCCTACCAGGCTCCTCTGTCCATGGGGTTTTCCAGGCTAGAGTACTGGAATGGGGTGCCATTGCCTTTTCCACCATATTCTATTAGAAAAAATAATAATTGTCTATGTATCTTTTCAACCTTAGGAAATACCACAAAGCAAAAATAAAATGATGAATAGAGTTCATATGTAAATGTAGAATATGTCAGGAAAAATTTTATAAGGATATTTCTGAGTTAAATTTTATTATTTAAATGTTTATAAAGTGATTATTATTATGGCACCCCACTCCAGTATTCTTGCCTGGAAAATCCCATGGATGGAGAAGCCTGGTAGGCTGCAGTCCATGGGGTCGCTGAGGGTCAGACAAGACTGAAAGACTTCACTTTGA
>SJYR01003694.1:21558-33118 GCA_006410655.1 Kobus ellipsiprymnus
AGATGGGGAAACAGTAGAAACAGTATCAGACTTTATTTTTCTGGGCTCCAAAATCACTGCAGATGGTGATTGCAGCCATGAAATTAAAAGATGTTTACTCCTTGGCAGGAAAGTTATGACCAACCTAGATAACATATTGAAAAGCAGAGAGATTCCTTTGCCAACAAAGGTCCGTCTAGTCAAGGCTATGGTTTTTCCATTAGTCATGTATGGATGTGAGAGTTGGACTGTAAAGAAAGCTGAGAGCTGAAGAATTGATGCTTTTGAACTGTGGTGTTGAAGAAGACTCTTGAGAGTCCCTTGGACTGCAAGGAGATCCAACCAGTCCATTCTGAAGGAGATCAACCCTGGGATTTCTTTGGACGGAATGATGCTAAAGCTGAAACTCCAGTACTTTGGCCGCCTCATGCGACGAGTTGACTCATTGGCAAAGACTCTGATACTGGGAGGGATTGGGGGCAGGAGAAGAAGGGGAAAACAGAAGATGAGATGACTGGATTGCATCACTGACTCGATGGGCATGAGCCTGAGTGAACTCCAGGAGTTGGTGATGGACAGGGAGGCCTGGCATGCTGTGATTCATGGGGTCGTAAAGAGTCAGACACGACTGAGTAACTGAACTGAACTGAACTGTACTGAGTGATAATGAATATGCAGCTCTTTTTAGAAGTTTTTATTTTGGATAGGTGTTTACAGTTGAAAACAAGTATTTGGATTTATTCACATATTTTAGTTATTTAAAACAAAAGCCTGGAAGAGATTACAAGGCAGTGAGTAAATAAAAAGGACATAAGGAACAAGGACTGTTCCCTAGGAAACAATGGGTGTTGCTGGGGATTGTAAAAAGAATGTGCTAATTAAAGGATATTCAAACTTGTTTTAAATATTTTTTCAAGGAAAATATATTCAACTGTTATTTGGAGATTTTTAAAATAACACCAGTTTTTCTTTTTTCATTTAATATAGTTGTAGATGTTGAATTAAAAGCCAGCTTTTTTTACTCTCCTCTCTCACTTTCATCAAGAATCTCTTTAGTTCCTCTATGTTTTCTGCCATAAGGGTGGTGTCATCTGCATATCTGAGGTTATTTATATTTTCCCTGGCAATATTGATTCCAGCTTGTACTTCATCCAGCCCAGTGTTATGCATGATGTACTCTGCATATAAGTTAAATAAGCAGGGTGAAAGTATACAGCCTTGATGGACTCTTTTCCCAATTTGGAACAAGTCCATTGTTCCATGCCGGGTTCTAAATGTTGCTTCTTGACCTGCATACAGATTTCTCAGGAGGCAGGTAAAGTTGTTTGGTATTCCCATCTCTTGAAGAATTTTCAACAGTTTGTTTTGATCCACAGAGTCAAAGGCTTTGGCATAGTCAATAAAGCAGTAGTTTCCGCCACCCCCCCCCCCCCACCCCAGAACTCTCTTACTTTTTCTATGATCCAATGGATGTTGACAATTTGATCTCTGGTTCCTCTGCCTTTTCTAAATTCAGCTTGAACAACTGGAACAACTGGCTCATGTACTGTTGAAGCCTGGCCTGAAGAATTTTAGCATTTCTTTGCTAGCATGTGAGATGAGTGCAGTTGAGTGGTAGTTTGAACGTTCTTTGGCATTTCTTTTCTTTGGGATTGGGATGAAAACTGACCTTTTCCAGTCCTGTGACCACTGCTGAGTTTCCCAAATTTGCTGGCATATCGAATGCAGCACTTTAACAGCATCATCTTTTAGGATTTGAAATAGCTCAACTGGAATAGGATTTGAAATAGCTCAGCTGGAACCCCATCACCTCTACTTGCTTTGTTGGTACTGATGCTTTCTAAGGCCCACTTGGCTTCACATTCCAGGATGTCTGTCTCTAGGTGAGTGATCAAAGCATCATGATTATCAGGGTCATGAAGATCTTTTTTTGTAACTTCTGTGTATTCTTGCCACCTCTTCTGAAAATCTTTTGCTTCTGTTATGTCCATAAAGTTTCTTTCTTTTGTTGTGTCCATCTTTGCATGAAATGTTCCTTTGGTGTCTCTGTTCTTGAAGAGATCTCTAGTCTTTCTTATTCTACTGTTTTCCTCTATGTTGTTGTATTGATCACTGAGGAAGTCTTTCCATCTCTCATTGCTATTAATTGGAACTCTGATTTCAGATGAGTACATTTTTCCTTTTCTCGTCTGGCTTTAGCTTCTCTTCTTTTCTCAGCTACATTTAAGGTCTTCTCAGAAAATAATTTTAGCTTTTTACATTTCTTTTTCTTGGGGATAATCTTTATCACCACCTCCTGTATAATATCACAAACCTCCACCCATGTTTTTATGGGAACTCTGTCATTTGACTCTAATCCCTTGAATCTGTTTGTCACTTCCACTGTGTAATCATATGGGATTTGATTTAGGTCATGCATGAATGGTCTAGTGGTTCTCTCTACTTTCTTTAATTCAAGTCTGAATTTGGCAATAAGAAGTTCATGATATGAGCCACAGTCAGCACCTGGCCTTGTTTTTGCTCACTGTATATAGCTTCTCAATCTTCAGCTGGAAAGAATATAATCAATCTGATTTCAGTATTGACCATCTGGTGATGTCCATATGTGGCATCATCTCTTGTGTTGTGAAGAGGTTGTTTGCTATTACCAGATGGTTCTCTTGGCAATGCTCTGTTAGCTTTCCCACCATTTCATTTTGTACTCCAAGGCCAAACTTGCCTGTTACTTCAGGTATCTCTTGACTCCTTACATTTGCATTCCTGTCCCCTATCATGAAAAGGACATCTTTTTTGGGTGTTAGTTTTAGAAGTTCTTGTAGGTCATCATAGAATCATTCAACTTCAGCTTATTCAACATTAGAGATTTGGGCATAGACTTGGATTATTGTGATACTGAATGGCTTGCCTTGGAAACTAACAGAGGTCATTCTGTAATTTTTAAGACTGTATCCAAGTACTGCATTTCAGACTCTTTTGTTGACTGTGAGGGCTATGCCATTTCTTTAAGGGATTCTTGCTCACAGTAATAGATACAATACTCACCTGTATTAAATTCACCCAGTCTAGCCCATTTTAGCTCACTGATTCCTAAAATGTTGATGTTCATTCTTGCCATCTCCTGTTTGACCACTTCCAATCTGTATGCAGGTCAGGAAGCAACAGTTAGAACTGGACATGGAACAACAGACTGGCTCCAAATAGGAAAAGGAGTATGTCAAGGCTGTATATTGTCACCCTGCTTATTTAACTTATATGCAGAGTACATCATGAGAAACGCTGGACTGGAAGAAACACAAGTTGGAATCAAGATTGCTGGGAGAAATATCAATAACCTCAGATATGCAGATGACACCACCCTTATGGCAGAAAGTGAAGAGGAGCTAAAAAGCCTCTTGATGAAAGTGAAAGAAGAGAGTGAAAAAGTTGGCTTAAAGCTCAACATTCAGAAAACGAAGATCACGGCATCTGGTCCCATCACTTCATGGGAAATAGATGCAGAAACAGTGGAAACAGTGTCAGACTTTATTCTTTTGGGCTTCAAAATCACTGCAGATGGTGACTGAAGCCATGAAATTAAAAGACACTTGCTCTTTGGAAGGAAAGTTATAGCCAACCTAGATAGCATATTGAAAAGCAGAGACATTACTTTGCCAACAAAGGTCTGTCTAGTCAAGGCTATGGTTTTTCCAGTAGTCATGTATGGATGTGAGAGTAGGACTGTGAAGAAAACTGAGCACTGAAGAATTGAAGCTTTTGAACTGTGGTGTTGAAGAAGACTCTTGAGAGTCCCTTGGATTGCAAGGAGATCCATCCTCAAGGAGATCAGTCCTGGGTGTTCACTGGGAGGAGTCATGCTGAAGCTTAAAATTCAATACTTTGGCCACCTCATGCAAAGAGTTGACTCACTGGAAAAGACCCTGATGCTGGGAGGGATTGGAGGCAGGAGGAGAAGGGGACTACAGAGGATGAGGTGGCTGGATGCCATCACTGACTCGATGGACATGAGTTTGGATAAACTTCGGGTGTTGGTGATGGACAGGGAGGCCTGGCATGCTGTGATTCATGGTGTCACAAAGAGTTGGCCATGACTGAGCGACTTAACTGAACTGAACTGAACTGAACTGAATTTACCTTGATTCATGGACCTAACATTCCTGCTGCTATGCAATATTATTCTTTACAGCATTGAACTTTATTTCCATCACCAGTTACATGCACAACTGGGCATTTATTTTTTGTGTTGTTTTTTCTCATCTCTTCATTCTTTCTGGATTTCTTTTTCCACTCTTCTCCAGTTGTATATTCGGCACCTACTGACCTGGGGAGTTGATCTTTCAGTGTCATAATTTTGTATATAGGATGATCAATTTGAGTATACTGATTCCTAAAATGTTGATATTATTCTTGCCATTTCCTGTTTGACCACTTCCAGTTTACCTTGATTCATGGACCTAACATTCCTTGTTCCCATACAATATAATTTTTTACAGCTTCAACTTTACATCCATAACCAGTCACATCCACAAATATGCTTGTTTTTGCTTTGGCTCCTTCTCTTCATTATTTCTGGAGCTGTTTCTACAATCTTCTGGTCCCATCACTTCATGGCAAATAGATGGGGAAACAATGGAAACTGTGACAGATTTATTTTCTTGGTTTCCAAAATCACTGCTTCGCTGGTGGCTCAGTTGGTAAAGAATCAGCCTGCAATGCTGGAGACTTGGCTTCAATCCCTGGGTTGATAAGATGACCTGGAGTAGGGCATGGCAACCAACTCCAGTATTCTTGCCTGGAGAATCCCCATGGATAGAGGAGCCTGGCATACTGCAGTTTATGGGGTCGCAAAGAGTGAGACATGACTGAAAGACTCAGCACAAAATCACAGCAGATAATAACTGTAGCCAAGAAATTAAAAGATGCTTTTTCCTTGGAAGAAAAGCTCTGACCAACGTAGATAGCATATTAAAAAGCAGAGACATTATTTTGCCAACAAAGGTCCGTTTAGTCAAAGCTATGGTTTGTCCAATAGTCAGGTATGGATATGAAAGTTGAACCATAAAGAAAGGTGATCATTTAAAAATTGATGCTTTTGAAATGTGATGTTGGAGAAGACTATTGAGAGTCCCTTGGACTGCAAACAGATTGCACCAGTCAATCATAAAGGAAATCACTCCTAACTATTCACTGGAAATTCAGTTCAGTCACTCAGTCATGTCAGACTCTGTGACCACATGGACTGCAACATTTTAGGCTTCCCTGTTCATCAATAATTCCCAAAGCTTGATCAAACTCATGTCCATTGAGTCAGTGATGATATCCAAACATCTCATCCTGGTCATACCCGTTCTCCTCCTGCATTCATTCTTTCCCAGCATCAGGAGCTTTTCCAGTGAGTTAGTTCTTCACACCAGGTGGCCAAATTATTGGAGTTTCAGTTCCAACATCGGTGCTTCCAGTGAATATTCAGGAATGATTCCCTTTAGGATGAACTGGTTGGATCTCCTTGCAGCCCGTGGGACTCTCAAGAATTTTCTCCAACACCACAGTTCAAAAGCATCAATTCTTTGCTCAGCTTTCTTTATAGTTCAACTCACACATCCATACATGACTACTAGAAAAACCAAAGCTCTGACTGGATGGACCTTTGTCGGCAAAGCAATGTTTCTGCTTTTTAATATGCTGCGAGGTTGGTCGTATATTTTCTTCCAAGGAGTAAATGTCTTTTAATTTCATGGCTGTAGTCACCATCTGCAGTGATTTTGGAGCCCGGAAACATAAAGTCTACCACTGTTTCAACTGTTTCCCCATCTATTTGCCATGGAGTGATGGGACCAGATGCCATGATCTTCGTTCTATAAATGTTGAGTTTTAAGATAACTTTTTCACTCTCTTGCACTTTCATCAAGAGGCTCTTTAGTTCTTCACTTTCTGCCATAACGGTGGTGTCATCTACATATCTGAGGTTATATTTTTCCCAGCAATCTTGATTCCAGCTTGTGGTTCAACTAGCCCTGCCTTTTGCATGATATACACTGCATATAAGTGAAATAAGCAGGGTGACAATATTTAGCCTTGATGTAATGCTTTCCTAATTTGAAACCTATTTGTTCCATGTCCAGTTTCAACTGTTGTTTCTTGACCTCAACCAAGATTTCTCAGGAGGCAAGTTATTCTCATCTCTTGAAGAATCTTCCACAGATTGTTGTGACCCACACAAAGCTTTGGCATAGTCAATAAAGCAGAAGTAGATATTTTTCTGGAACTCTCTTGCTATTTCAATGATCCAACAGATGTTGGCAATTTTATCTCTGGTTCCTCTGCTTCTTCTAAATCCAGTTTGAACATTTAGAAGTTCATGGTTTACATACTGCTGAAGGCAGAATTGGAGAATGTTGAGCATTACATGTTAGCCAGTGAGATGAGTGCAATTGTGCAATAGTTTGACTTCTCTTTGGTATTGCCTTTCTTTGGGATTGGAATGAAAACTGACCTTTCCAGACCTGTGACCACTGTTGACTTTTCCAATTTACTTGCATATTAACTGCAGCACTATAACGGCATCATCTTTTAGGATTTGAAATAGCTCAACTGGAATTCCATCACCTCCACTAGTTTTATTGGCACTGATGCTTCCTAAGGCCCACTTGATTATTCATTCCAAGATGTCTGGCTCTAGGTGTGTGATTGGACCATTGTGGTTATCTGGGTCATGAAGATTTTTTTTTTTTTTTAGTTCTTCTTTGAATTCTTGCACCCTCTTCTGAGTATCTTCTGCTTCTGTAAGGTCTATAACATTTTTGAATTTTACTGTACCTATCTTTGCATGAAATAATTCCTTGGTATCTCTAATTTTTTTTGAAGAGATCCTTAGTCTTTCCCATTCTATTGTTTTCCTTTATTTCTTTTCATTGATCACTGAGGAAGGCTTTCTTGTCTCTCCTTGCTATTCTTTTAATCTCTGCATTCAGATGGGTATATCTCTCTTTTCTCCTCTGCCTTTAGCTTCTTTTCTATTCTCAGCTACTTTTAAGGCTTCCCCAGACAACCATTTAAACGTTTTGCATTTTTTTTTTTTTTTTGGATCATCTTGATCCCTGCCTCCTATACAATGTCATGAACCTCTGTCCATAGTTCTTCAGGCTCTCTTTTTATCAGATCTTCCCTTGAATTTATTTCTCGCTTCCACTATATAAAGGATTTGATTTAGGTCACACCTAATGGTCTAGTTGTTTTCCCTACTTTCAATTTAAGTCTGAATTTGGCAATAAGGAGTTTGTGATCTGAGCCACTGTCAGCTCCCAGTCGTTTTTGCTGACTCTATAGCACTTCTCCTTCTTTGGCTGCAAAGAATATAATCAGTCTGATTTTGATGTTGACCATCTGGTGATGTCCATGTGTAGAATCTCCTCTTGTGTTGTTGGAAGAGGGTATTCACTATGATTAGTGCCTTCTCTTGGCAAACTTCTTATTTGTCATTTTCTTGCTTCATTTTGTTCCTCAAAGGCCAAATTTGCCTTTTACTCCAGGTATCTCTTGACTTCCTACTTTTGCATTCCAATCCTGTATTAAAAAAAAAAAAAATCTTTTTTGGTGTTAGTTCTGAAAGGTCTTATAGGTCTTCCTAGAACCAATCAACTTCAGCTTCTTCAGCATTACTGGTTGGGGCTTAGACTTGGATTACTGTGATATTGAATTGTTTGCCTTGGAAACAAACAGAGTTCATTCCATCATTTTTGAGACTGCATCCAAGTACTTCATTTCAGACTCTTGCTGACTATGAGGGAAGGGCTTCTTTGGAAGGACTGATTCTAAAGCTGAAGCTCCAATCCTTTGGCCACCTGATACAAAGAACTGACTCACTGGAAAAGATCTTGATGCTGAGAATGATTGAAAGCAGGAGGAAAAGGGCACGACAGAGGATGAGATTGTCTCACGGTACCACCGACTCATTGGACATGAGTTTAAGCAAGCTCTGGGAGTTGGTGATGGACAGGGAAGTCTGGAGTGCTGCAGTCCATGTGGTCGCAAAGAGTAGGACAGGAATGAGTGCCTCAAGTGAAGTGAGTTGAACTGAGAGTTGAAATGCTAGATATGAAATAATAATGGATACTGAAAGATGACCAATTCACTCAGTAGCTATTAGAACAGATCTTCCTAAATGCAAATGAACACATTAGTCTTTAATTGCATCTCACATATAATTGTGTTCAGTTGACTTTTATTACAACAGCCAGAGTCAATTTTACGGAGAATACCCTATTTGAACCAAGGCCCCAGCTCATCTTAGGAATGTAAAATACTGTATATATATAATGTATATTTTTGTGAATAGTTTTGGGACTCAGCAATCTTATCAAGAAAAAAACTAGAAGTCACTCTGTGTTTTATTTATTTATTTTTTCCAGAAAACCACACTGCTCTTTTATTCAGTGGAACACCCCCCTTTACTCTGTGTTTTAAAACATAAAAACATGGTAAAGTAAATAGATATAAGTGATATATTAATAGTAAAATGCAAAAATTATCTAAACACATAACTTAATAAGGATGGATATAGATCATCCTATATGCAAAGTATATCTGGTAACCAATTTTTTCCTGAATTTTAAAGACACTACCTTATATTTTTCATAAGCTATATATCGGTGTTGCTTTCTTGGGTTAGAGATGTCCAAGATATATTTTCTGCCTTTGAAAGCCTGATGGATTTATCAGAAGAAGCAAATATATACTAACAATATTCATAGCTTAAATATAGTGATAAGAATATTTAAGGCCCTATATGAAGACAATAAAATATTTTATGTATTGGAACTAAATTCATTGTACATGAAAAAATGTTAAAATATTGTACCTGCTTATAAATGAGTGTACACGCTGCAGAACTTTCATTACTGTTGTTGATTAGTCACTCAGTCATATCCCACTCTTTTACAACCCCCTAGACTGTAGCCCACCAGGTTCTTCTGTCCATGGGATTTCCCAGGCAAGAATACTGGAGTGGGTTGCCATTTCCTTCTTCAGGGGATCTTCCCAAACCAAGATCAAACTTATGTCTCCTGCACTGGCAGGCAGGTTCTTTACCACTGAGTCACCAGGGAAGTCCCTTCATTACTCTTACTCATATGTTTTATATTAGAGGGTTATTTTTAGAGGAATGAATACAAGCTTTGAGCAATCAGTTTGAGCACATGGAGGATGCTTTAATTGACATCCTAAGATCAAACTCAGGGTCACAGGGACTGGTGGAATGCCATAGAACAGTAGTGTGTGTTCATACCACCAGTGACAGACTGGCACAGTGGGGTTCATCAGTAGTATTTTTTTTTTCTTTCCCCTAGGAGAACTCTCAGAAGGGGTTTCACAAAGTACTAATCACTGTGTAACCTGGACCTACATGTTCCCTTTCTAGTAGGTTCAAAAAAGTCTCTATAATCAGTTCTTCAAAACTGGAAGTCAGCCTACTGTGAGAAAATTGATGAATGTTTATTTAGCTGCTGGGTGGAAAAATGGAAAAATATCAACCTAAGGACATACTTATTTTGATCTTGTGTTGTGCTTGATGATTACCCAGCAACTGGGAATTGGCTGTATGGCAAGAAATCAGGAGGGCGGCATACACTAGAGGACCTCAGTGCTGGCAAATAGGTATTCTTTGCTGTCAAAACTTTCCAACTCACCACAAAACTGAGTGACTTCAGGATATTTATACATCCTGTAGCTGCAGTGTGGTCTGTAGCTTAAATACTGGACAGCCTCTCTTTACCCCTGAGTATTTCAAGGCTTCAAATAGAAATTTTCTAAACAAGGACATTTTATGATTTAATCCAGTTTAGATTAGGATTTAAGTACCAAACTTTTTACTAAAATTATGTTTGAAAGGGAAAAAAAATGTGATTTTTGAAGGCTTATTAAGTGATGTGACTTGTAGTATATTAGGAAGCTCCATGTGTATCAGAAGCCTCTTGGCACATGTCTTGAAAAAGTCATATATTTCTGTTTAAATATTTCATAACACAGTTCAGTTGTATTGTTTCATATTCAAAAATAGAGGGAGAAACTTCTTTCAGGATGGTTAAAAGAAAAGGAAAATAAAAACATCAAGGCAAAATAACTTTAGCTTAGAAATGTAGCCCCCATGTTGTACAGCAAGAACTATTGCACATTGCACGTCTGAAGTATGTTGCAAAATAGGCTTTCAGTGTCAATGGAAACAGTTTGTATGTCTCAAACAATGAAAATAAGTATAATCCAAAACAGGCAGAGTTTTCACTAGGCATGGAGGAATTGAGTCTATCACAATTGAGTGGAGTGCAGTAGGTATGAAGCACAGAAGATAAAGGAGAAGTATTTGCTTTCCTCAGCCGAAGAAAAGGGTCCCATTCAGCAGCCATACTTAAGCAATGACACCTAAAATGTGTCAGAACATAAATTCCACAAAGGCAGGACACTTTATAGGTTATGCTCATTGCTCTGCCAGCATCACCTAAAATAGCATGTGGCTCATATGGTGCTCACTATGTAGGTTTGAATGAATGAGTAAGGCTAGGAATATGAGTTTTATGGGGGCCAAATAAAAAAGATAAAGAAATTTTTTTTTTTTTACAATGTAAAAAACCTCATCAATTTGAAAATTAATAGAAAATATCAAGTTGAGTCTGTGGGGGCATTAGATAAGACACCTAAGATTTGTTTGAGGCATCCTTAAATCTCCTAGCTTTTCTCCCTGACAAACAGTTGACAGTTTCCCGGGTCCCATATTTTCCTACTTTAGTGCATCTCATTCCCTCCAACTGCCTTTTTTTCAACAGTGTCTAAAAGATCAAGATTTTATGTTCCTCTTAAAACTCCGTACGTATTCCATTCACTAAAGAATGGGCTACATTTCTACCTAGAGCAACCCATCATTACTATGATGATAAGAATGACACTAAAAAAATATAGTTAGTTCTCCCTGGAGAGAGTAATTTAGAAAGATTGGTTGTTAGTTAGATGTATAGATAGATAATATATACATAGATGATAATTACAGCTATATATATATAGTTTCAAATATGTTAGTCTTCAAACTTCCAAAACCAAAAAACGGTTACAGCCATCTTCAGTCTTGTAAGAGTCATTTTGAACATTTTTTATTCAAAGAGAGTCTCCTAGTTATTCCTGCATCATATAATTAGACTGAAGTCCTATCCATTGATTCTTATAAAAAGTCATATTGTAAAGTAATTAACCTCCAATTAAAATAAAGTCATGGTCCATTAATAGTGGTAGATTTTAGTTTATTTTGATATTATTTTAACCCTGCATAATGAGTTTGAGAAAAAGAAAAGACCTAGAGTTTAAATGTCAAATTCTAGATCATATGAAGATTGAAATGTTTTTTCATGTAATAAGCCATTATGAATTTAGACTGGGAATTTTTTTGGGGAAATAATTCAGTTGTTATATATTATAGTTATTGACCATTTACCTGTATGAATCCAATCATTTACTTTTATGATTACAGAATGTCATAGGGTTCAATGTGCACATTTAAATTGTTCTGCACCATAGAGAGAATTGTCTTACTTACTGTTTGTAC
>SJYR01003694.1:33224-47370 GCA_006410655.1 Kobus ellipsiprymnus
GATTGAAATGTTTTTTCATGTAATAAGCCATTATGAATTTAGACTGGGAATTTTTTTGGGGAAATAATTCAGTTGTTATATATTATAGTTATTGACCATTTACCTGTATGAATCCAATCATTTACTTTTATGATTACAGAATGTCATAGGGTTCAATGTGCACATTTAAATTGTTCTGCACCATAGAGAGAATTGTCTTACTTACTGTTTGTACAGTGTCTTGACAATGAAATGTAGCTATATATTTTTTAGGAAATATATCATTTCCTTTAGGAAATATATCATTTCCAATTACAAGAATTCATTAATCACCAAAGTCATAAATATTTCTATTTTGGGGAACGAATTACACGTGGATCATCCCTTGATCAATGCCATAGCTAGGTTTTAATGCAGAAACTTCTATTGATATATTTTTTCAACAATTTATTTGACTAATGAAGAAATTGAATGCCACAGAGGTCAATCAGGTTGCCAAGATCACACAGTTGAGGAGGGCTGTATCAAGATTATAAAACATGCTTTCTAAGTTTGGGCCACTCTCTTATCTACACTTCTGCTCTTCAAACTTTTCTGAGATCACAGGAGACAGAAGTTATTAGGATTGTGGTGTTTCTGAGTACTCTCACCCTAGTTCAACTGTTATTGAGCTTTCTTCCATTTTATGCCCTTCTTTTATGGCAAATTCTGCTAAAAAGCTTCTTCCTGCTAAAATCTTCATAAACTTTTATACTAGAACACAACTCTTAAGTATACTTAATATTGTTGGATGTACACTCTTTCTTTCAGGACAAGAAGTATCACCACACCATACATGTATGTGAAACTAAATATGTCCCTGAAAATAGTGGCAAAAGTGTCCCTTGTTGGCTGTTAAGGAATTCATCTGACCATTTGTCCTAAAGCTTTGTCTTCAATCAGTAGAACATATCAGTAAATTGTATCATTTTGAGATAAATTCACAAGAAATAAAATTATAAAGGAGTCTCCAGAAGTTGATAAAGTGTAAGTGAATATGAACTAAAATAATTTCAGTTGGAAGTCCAATGCAAAGAAGAGAGTAGCTTGTAATCAGGTTCCAGGTGTTGTTAAAGAAAAATAAATAAGAAGGGAAGAATTGAACAAATGAAAGCAAGAAATTGTGGATATATTTTATATATATATATATTCAAGAGAAGTTTCATGGGTGTTCCAGACAAAACTTGAATATAAAGAATTGTGGGACATAAAAAATTATGTCTTCTCATTTTAGGTGGTTTGCTTCCAAGTCCATGTATGATTAATTCTTCAAATCTCTGTATCAGATTCTTAACCAGTGTGCTAGCCCATAAAGTGTTCATCTCCTCTTTTGTCCTCAGTTAGTGGCTAGTGAAGCATTACAAATTGTGTGGAAAGTGTAATCTTCTCCCCATGACTTGATGCCGTCTCCCTTGTAGCTCAGTTAGTAAAGAATCTGCTTATAATGCAGGAGACCCAGGTTCGATTCCTGAGTCAGGAAGATCCCTTGGAAAAAGAAATGGCAACCCACTCCAGTATTCTTGTTTAGAAAATCCCATGAACAGAGGAGTCTGGTTGGCTACAGTCTAGCTGATGCAGTTGCAAGAGTCAGACATGACTTAACGACTAAACCACCACCACCAAGACTTGATTCTCACCCAAATATATCCACTTGTTATTTCCACACCAGAAGAAGCACAGGGTCCCCTAAATCCTTCAGGAAATTATCATTCTAATTGATGTCCACCTCTTGGGGAGATTCTAAAATGCCATTAATTTTCCCAATTTCTAAACAAGATTCAGGACTCCTCAGAGTCATGGAAAATCATCATATAATATATTCCATTTCAATTATGACATCAATTTATATCACTTCAGAGAGCTCATCAAATATTTCAATTAAAATACCTTTTTCTCTGACTACATTTGCCATAGGGAATTCCTCGTCTAGCCATGATACAGAAATCTGTACCAGATTTATTTTGGTGAGAAAAAGTCAACTGCAAATTTAGATAAAACATATGAGGCAACTATTTTTAGTGATTGAACAGCTTTGCTGGACTGTATCCTTTGACAAAATAATGACATGAAATGAACTCTGAGGGTGCTCTTCAATAAACCTGGCATTCTTCCTGGAAGCCCTTTGGAACAGGAAGCAGAAAAATAAATCCCAAATGGGGCACACAACTCGCTGGCCTTAAGAGGCTGCTGAAGCTGATGGAATGGGTAGGGCAGGACATATAAGAAGATTCAAAATTTGTGGAATAGTACCTGGGATAAATCTGAAAAAATTCTCAGAGGGGAATAAGCAGAAAGAAAGAAAATTTCCCCAACCAAAAACCTAGGTTTCCCTCCTTGCAAACAAAATACAGTTTTAAAGCTCTGTGTAATGTTCTAGAGGTAAGCAGAATTCTAAGACAGCCCCAAGATTCTAGATTCCACCCTCTGGTTTGCATTTTTTCATATAATTCCTCATCTTGAGTGGGTGGGGCTTTCTTTTTTTTTTTTTTTTTAACAGGTTACTATTGTGTTATACGGCAAAGATGAAGGGTTTTGCAAATGTAGATATGCTCTCTGAGCAATTGACTTTTAGTTAATTGAAGAGAGATTATTTTGTGTGAGACAGACTTAAACAAGTGATTGCTTAAATGAAAAAAGTTGAAGAGATTGGAAGCAGCTGCAGAATTTCTTCTGACAGAAGCAAGATGTCATATTTTGGAGGAGCCTTGCTAGAAGTAATTGCTCATGGCTTCTAGCAGCGAGCTACCTCAGTTTTCTGCCAATAATTAGCCAGTCAGAAAGATGAGCCTCCAGACAAGAAGGTGGACCTAGCCAACACCTTGATTTCAGCCTGGTTAGATGTTAAGAAGAGGACTCAGGCAACATGTGTTTAGATTCCTGGTCTACAGAGGAATGTGTATTGTTTTAAGCCACCAAATTTGTTGTTGTTCAGTCACTAAGTTTTGTGTGACTCTTTGTGATCCCATGGACTGCAGTATGCCAGGCTTCCCGGTCCTTCTTTGTCTCCCAGTGTTTGCTCAAACTCATGTCTATTGAATTGATGATGCCATTCAACCATCTCATTCTCTGTAATCCCATTCTCCTCTTGCCCTCAAGCTTTCCAAGCATCAGGGCCTTTTCCAATGAGTCAGCTATTCCACATCAGATGGCCAAAGTATTCTAGTAATTTTCTATACAGCAACAGAAAACTAGTAACAGAAATGAAAAGTGAAAAGCTGTCCAACTTTTAATATAAGATTATAGAACCTTAAATATTCATTGGAAGGACTGATTCTGAAGCTCCAATACTTTGTCCACCTGATGTGAAGAGCTGACTCATTGGAAAAGACCCTGATGCTGGGAAAGACTGAGGGCAAGAGGAAAAGGGGACAACAAAGAATGAGATGATTGGATGGCATAACTGACTCAATGGATATGAGTTTGAGCAAGCTCCAATAGATGGTGAAGAACAAGGAAACCTGTCATGTTGTAGTCCATGGGGTCACAAAGAGTCAGACATTAATGAGCTGCTGAGCAACAACAGAGTCCTTAAAATTTATCTATAAAAAGAGCATTAACATAAGGAAAAGAAAAATATAAGGCAGCAATTTATTAAGACCTAATACACCTAATTTTGAGACACAATCTTATGGAATGAGGAAAAAGGAAATTTGTGAAAAGCTGCCCCAATGGAATATTTCCCAGTTTAACATGTTCTAACATGTTGTACTTTCTTTGTACATGCTGTATATGAATTCTTTGAGTTTGTTTTCAGTAAATAAGACATCTGTAAGAATTATATATCTCAAAGCGAAAGTAAAAGTGTTAATTGCTCAGTCCTGTCCAATTCTTTGTGACCCCATGGACTGTAGCCTGCCAAGCTTCTCCGTCCATAGAAAGCTCCAGGCAAGAATACTGGAGTGGGTTTCCATTCCCTCTCCAGGGGATCTTCCTGACCCAGGGATCAAACTTGAGTCACCTGCATTGCAGGCAGATTCTTTACCATTTGACCCATACAAGATGGTGTCTCAAAGTACAGTTTTGCAAATATATCAGATCTGGTCCTCTTTAGAAAGACATCCAGAAACTCAAGCCACACTAGGAAAAAATATTTATGCCTATGATAACATAATTTATTCTTTGATATGAAAAAATTACAACAAATAATTTATAAGAAAGACAATCTATTGGGAAAAATAGCAAAAATATAAATAGTTTAAAATAAGAATTATAAATCCTAAAGCATGAATGGTTATGTATCCCTAAATTTCATATGCTGAAAATTTACTGTCCAAGATGATAATCTTAGAAAGTAAGACATTCTGGAAGTGCTTAGGTTATGAGGAATTAGTGTCCCTATGAAAGAGGCCTCATCTAGGTACCTTGTTCTTTTTGCCATGTGAAGACACAGAATTCAGCACTCTACTGCCCAGAAAAGTTACTTCACCAGACACCTAATCTGCTAGCTCCATGATATCAGACTTCCCAGCCTCCTGAAATGTGAAAAATAAATGTTGTTTATACTGGGGAAATAGTATGTGTGTGGGCTCAGCTGCTTAGCCATGTCTGATTCTTTGCAACCCCATGGGCTATAGACTGCCAGGCTCCTCTGTCCCATTGGATTTCCTAGGCAAGACTGCTGGTGTGGGTTACCATTTCCTCCTCCAGGTTATCTTCCCAAACCAGGATTGAACTTGAGTCTCCTGCCTCTTCTGAATTGGCATGTGCATTCTTTACTGCTGTACCACCTGGGAAGCCCAAACATATGGCCATTAATTTATTAAAACCTTAAAATCGTCATAATGAAACAATGTGCAGCTATGTGTAGACAGATGAAAAAAAAAATCCTTTGAGACATAATATTAACTGAGAAAAAGCAAGTCACTAAGGAGTAAGTAAAATGTAATTAAAAATAAAAGATAAAACTCAATTTTGTCTGCAAAGCATCATAGAAAATAGTTTTTATAATTTTCCAATGTTCAACATACATACTATTGATAAAATCAATAAATATTGAGTAACTTTTTCATCAAGATGTACTCTGTTTTTTCTCTTTGTAAATGTATATGCATAATTTTATAAGCACATTTCCATTCTTCAAATTTTAGATATGGGAACATTTCATAGTGTTCTTATGCAGCAACAAAATGTGCATCATAACTTTGATTTCCTCAGTAAGAAGTAGATAGTTATCTTCCCATCTACCTATGTGTCCTTTAAGTGGGATTTACTTGATTTGAGCAGTAAATTCTGACTAAATGCAGACTGAAAAATACTTTTTGTAAAATATAAGGAATGTGTTTTCTAAAAACTTCAAAAATGTCAGCAGCTGTCTCTTATACACATCTAGATGTGTATAAGAGACAGTCCATGGACAGAGNTGCAGACTGAAAAATACTTTTTGTAAAATATAAGGAATGTGTTTTCTAAAAACTTCAAAAATGTCAGCAGTATTGACAAAACAAGATATGAGCAAGGCAGAATATAAAATAGTTATCAACTAAAACACTTCAGATTGCAAGCTATGGCTTCAGAACAAGTTCAAATTGCTTTTCAAACTCTGTATTGGCTTTTTCTCTCTGTGCCTTCAGGACCTCGAACTCTCTGAACATCTGATAAGAATTGGAAACATTGGGCTGGTCTGTCCTGATTTTTGTGCAGTTTTCCATCAAAGAAAACAGTTGTCAATATTTTATGCCAGGAAACAAATCGTTTCTCTTTTTCTCCATGTAGTCAAAATCAGAAATCTCAACTAAATAAATAAATGCTTTGTTTTCTTTAAATATAATTTATTTATACATTAATATACTTATACATTTAAATATATATATGCTTATATATATTATACTTTTATAAATATTATATATACTTATATAAATATATATACTTATATATTTAAACATACTTATACATTTACTTATACATTTAAATATAAATATTCTTATACATGAAAACAACACATATGTTTAAAAAGTTTTCTAATATTTATAAAGGATTAAAATTTTAACTAAAAATAGATTCAGTTGCAGCCCAAAATATAAACAAGTAAAAACTCCAGCCACCCATAATGGGGAGAAAAAGAACTAACAGATAATGCTGAATATTGTTGGAGTTCAAATTGCCAGACAAGTCTCCATTATTGCTAATGGGTCAAAGTATTGCCTGAGATAATATAGCATGTCTTGAAATGGTTCACTTTTTTGGCCCAGTGAAATATTAGTCTATTTTGCTCCTGCATATTTATGACTTTAATTTCATTTTAATACTATATTATTAAATTAAATGTGCATTCCAGGAACATACATCAGACCTTGAAGAAAATCTGTATGTGAAAGACTATTTAACAGAAGGTGGAAGATACTCTGCCATTAAGATTTTATTATCTTAAGTCAGAAAATAGATAGTCAGCACATGAAGAAATATAAATATAGTAGAGTTGTTTTAATAGTGAATTTCTTCCAGTTGGTATATTGAGAGACTTTACATGAACTACAAGAACATTTTGTGTCTTATAAATGCCACTTGTGTTTTTGATAAGGGGATAGTAGAATGAACAAACATCAGCTGTTATAGAATATATTTCACATATACACACAAAAATACGTATATAATAAAATATTATGAATAGCTTAAAGAAGTAAGCAAAATATAGTTCATGTCTCCAAAAAGCATATAGATAAATAAATGGAGAAATGGTAAGAGAATGAAATGGGGAAATACATTCAAGGTCTTAGATGCCATTTAAAATGTTGAACTTTATAAGTAAAACATGATTCAGGAAAAATCATCAATGAATGTTCAATATAGAAATCAAAGTTTATTTAGTATTAGAATATTATTGTCCAAAATCTCCCCTAAAATTACCACTTATAAGGATTTTTAAAAAGTAGTATTGGGTTGGCCAAAAAGTGTGTTTGGGTTTGCTTCAAAGATGAAAAACCCAAACAGCGTTTTTGGCCAACCCAATAACTACAGATCTGAGGAATCAAACAACCCTTTAACTACATGATCATAATTAATATGACAAATAATATGACTGATGGAATCATATACTCTGGATGTATTACTCTGAAAAGAACACAGTTTCATTGCAGTAATATTTTAGGAAAATTAACCTGAATTTTATCATGAGAAATCTCAGAAAATCCAAAATTAAGAAATAGCAATAAAATGACTAGTGTGTAGTTTTCAAAATGTCAATTGTATGAATGTCAAAGAAATTTGAAAAAAATTTCCAGATTACAAGAGACTAAGAAGATACCTTGGAGGAAGAAATGGCAACCTACTCCAGTATTCTTGCCTGGAAAATTCCATGGACAGAAGAGCCTGGTGGGCTACTGTCCATGGGGTCACAAAGGAGTTGGATACAACTTAGTGACTAAACCCAAATGAATGACAGCTAAATGCAGTAAGAAATGAACGTGAAGTGAAAGTGTTAGTTGCTCAGTTATGTCCGACTCTTTGCAACTTCATGGACAGTAACCTGCCAGACTCCTCTGTCCATATGATTCTCCAGGCAAGAATATGGGACTGGGTAGCCATTCCCTTCTCCAGGGGATCTTCCTGTCCAGGGGCTGAACCTGGATCTCCTGAGCTGTATGCAGATTCTTTACCATCTGAGTCACCAGGTAAGCCTATAAATTCACTAAAGTGAAAAACATGTACTGTAAAGAACATGATTGAGATGAATAAGGTATTAAAAAATATATGACTACAGATGCTGCTAAGTCACTTCAGTCGTGTCCGACTCCGTGTGACCCCATAGACGGCAGCCCACCAGGCTACCGTGTCCCTGGGATTCTCCAGGCAAGAATACTGGAGTGGGTTGCCATTTCCTTCTCCAATGCATGAATGAAAAAGTGAAAGGCAAGTCGCTCAGTCGTGTCCGACTCTTCACAACCCCATGGACCGCAGCCTACCAGGATCCTCTGTCCATGGGATTTTTCAGGCAAGAGTACTGGAGTGGGGTGCCATCCCATCGCCTTCTCCTGACTACAGATGATTGGATGCTAATATTAAATCAAATATAAATTTGCTGAATTTAAAATTGTACTATAAACAATACTCTTCTTAGGAAATACAGTGAAGCACTAAGGGATAATGGTGCATGATGCATGCAGTCTGCTCTAAAATATGTTATAACAAATAATATGAATATATGGAGAGGGAGGGTAGGGAGAGATCTAGGAAGGAGGGAGAATAACAAAACAAATCTGGCAACAAGCTAACAAGTTTGAGAAGAGTGTGTATAGTGCTCTGCATGCATGAGGAGGATGAATTAGAAGAGATTATATCAAAGTATAGCCAGATCATTTGGGAAAGTATAGAAATCATGTAAGTAAGTGATGATGGCATCCTTCCATATACATTAGAGAAGGGATGAAAAGAAAGAAGCAGAATCAAAAACTTATTGGGTTACTAAGGCTAAAAAGGGGGGAAAGAATGTCCTCAGATGTGTTACATACATTCAAGTGTTTGGAGGTGAGGCCAATACATGCAGTTTAGGGAACCAAGAATAAGGAGTCAAACAGGAGAGGACACTGGTTTAGTTTGGAATCAGAAGTGCCTACAGATTTGTTAAATGAGAATATCCACTGCTTTTATAACTCAGGGCACAGATATTGATGGAAATATATAGTTCGGTATTCACATTTCATTACCTGAAATATGCTTTTAAAATCATAGGAATGGTATAATTCCCTGATAAACAATAATAGTTTGGTATTTGTAAAAGGAAGAAGAGGAAGGAAAAGTGTCATAGAAGACAAATGAAGGGAGACTTCAAGAAGAAAGAAGTGGTCAAGTTTGATATAAACACAACACAAGTTGGATAAAATTAGGACTGCACCACATTAAAATTATAAAAGCACCACAACCTAATGATGTAAAACCATTTATTATTGCATAGTTTTGGAAGCTAGCAGTCCAGCTCAACGCGTTCTGTCTGAAGGGTTTCTTCCTTCCGAATGTCATGAGGAAAAGATCTGCTAAAGGCATTTCCCTTAGTGTATAGATGGCTGTCTTCTCCCTTGTTTCTTTAGAATCCCCATGTGTGTGGATCTGTGTCTAATATCCCCCTTTTTATAGAGCTATAAGTCATATTGGGTCCTAATAGTTGACCTCATCTTAACAAGTTATATAAACATCGTTGTTGTTGTTATTCAGTTATTAAGTCCTGCCCGACTCTTACTAACCCCATGGACTGAAGCATGCCGGGCTCCTCCCTCCACCACTATCTCCCAGAGTTTTCTCAAATTCATATCCATTGAATTGGTGATGCTAGGTAATCATCTTATCCTCTGCTGCCTCCTTCTCCTTTTGCCTTCAATCTTTCTCAGCATCAGTGTCTCTTCCAGGGAATCAGCTCTTTGCATCAGGTATCAAAATTATTGGAGCTTCAGCTTTAGCATCAGTACTTCCAATGAATACTCAGGGTTGATATCCTTTAGGATTGACAGATTTTATCTCCTTGCAGTCCAAGGAACTCTCAAGAGTCTTCTCGAGCACCACAGTTCGAAAGCATCAGTTCTTTGGCACTTGGACTAATCCTCTGCTGCCTCCTTCTCCTTTTGCCTTCAATCTTTCTCAGCATCAGTGTCTCTTCCAGGGAATCAGCTCTTTGCATCAGGTATCAAAATTATTGGAGCTTCAGCTTTAGCATCAGTACTTCCAATGAATACTCAGGGTTGATATCCTTTAGGATTGACAGATTTTATCTCCTTGCAGTCCAAGGAACTCTCAAGAGTCTTCTCGAGCACCACAGTTGGAAAGCATCAGTTCTTTGGCACTTGGACTTCCTTATGGTCCAACACATCCCAGCATTTCTTGTGTACTCTACATAAATATTTAATAAACAGGGTGACAACATATAACCTTGTCATACTCTTTTCCTGATTCTGAACCAGTCAGCTGTTACATGTCAAGTTCTAACTGTTAGTTCTTGACCCACATACATGTTTCTCAAGAGTCAGGTAAAATAGTCTAGTACTCCTATCTCTTTAAGAATTTCCTGCAGTTGGTTGTGATCCACAGTCAAAGGCTTTAGCATAGTTAATGAAACAAATTAGCTAATTTGTAATAGGGACATAAATAATGACCCTATTACAAATAAGTTTACATTCTGAGATAGTGCGGGTTAAAAGAAAGAAACTGAAAGTGAAGTCACTCAGTCGTGTCCAACTCTTTGTGACCCCGTGAACTGTAGCTTACCAAGCTCCTCTGTCCATGGGATACTCCAGACAAGAATACTGGAGTGGGTTGCCATTTCCTTCTGCAGGTGATCTTCCTGACGGAGGGATCGAACCCAGGTTTCTCGCATTGTGGGCAAATGCTTTAACCTCTGAGCCACCAGAGAAGTACAGGTTTGGTCTTCAACAAATGAGTTTTGGAGGACCACAACTCTATACACAGCAACTAGGAACAGCATATCCTCCTTAGACTAACCAAGGAGTGTCTAACTGCAATCCAGGTTAAGTGGCTTATAGCAGGATAAGAGAGGCAGTGGAGCAATTATCAGATTACCAGGGTTGAGAAGGGAAAGTGAGATGAGAGTTTGAGGGGTGTAGTGTAATTGTTCCCTTCCAGAAGTTTCACAGCCAAAAATAGGACAGATATCCTAAGTAGCCACAAATTAGAAGATTGCATAAGAAAAGTTAAGCATATGCTTAAATTCTAAAAAGGGACACATTCAGTATAGTGAGGGTATCAAAGGAAAAGAAATTTATAAAAAAAAAAAGTTAGAATCCATGAGAAGTGTGTGGATTACATGAGAACTTAAGAGAAATACAGTATCACCAATGTCATGCTAACAGAGAGACAGAGAAAACAAATAGCTTATAACTTTACATATCATAAGTACTGCAAAAAAAATTTGTTAAAATATTTTACAAAGAGTAATATGCTGAGTATATAAGTAACACTGATATTCTATTACATTATTATGAACAGCTATATCTTATTAGTATCTTTTGTAATTAGTATTAGTGTTTTATTTATTAGTATCATTTGTAGTTCTCACTTGGAAGGACTGATGCTGAAGCTGAAGCTTCAGTACTCTGGCCACCTGATACAAAGAGCTGACTCAGAAAGACCCTGATGCTAAGATTGAAGGCAGGAGAAAAAGGTAACAACAGGAGACGAGATGGTTGGATGGCATCACCCACTCAATGGACATAAGTTTGAGCATGCTCTGGGATACGGTGAAGGATGGGGAAGCCTGCCATGCTCCAGTCCATGGGGTTGCAAAGAGTCAGACATGACTGTGGAACTGAACAACAACAACAACAAAGATAAGTTTATTAGTGTATGAAAATGGTGAATTTATATAAGCACTTTGAAAAATTATTTTCATAAATAATGTTTGTTTATGAAAGGGAATAACAGTTCTTCAGTATTTTTCTTTTTGAACTGCTTATTGTTTTATCATGATGCAAAATCTAAAGGCCATGGTGTTTTGGAATCTTAAAACTTATAGTCTTAGATGAACATCATAACCTCAGCTGGATATTAAGTCTTTATTTTAAACCATATGCCTGATCATACTGTATGTTCCAAGTTTCCTCTTCCTTCTAACACCACACAGTTTTACATGCTGACTTCCCTGTACATGTAAGGATTACTTAGCTGGTTTTAGACAAACAGCTCCAAGTGCAAGTAACACTCATCACTTTCATTCCAAAGAACCAAATTGTTGATGTGAGATTCTTTAGCATGTATGTATATGTGTTCATATGTTTTGTATATATTGTCCAGGAAAGCCTTCACTTGCTAATGTACCTACAGTATGATGAAACCTTTCCATGTTGGATTTCTAAATTTCCCTGTAGTAAACGACAGTTGCCTGGAGGATCCCCCACACCAACTTTGGACTTTGTATGAATAAAAACGACAACAAAACAAACAAACAAACAAAAACCCAAAATAGTCCTTATTGTATTAAGGCAACATGAATTGAAATTTACAGAAAAAGAATTTAAGATCTGAGACTTTATTTTTACTCAACCGAATGCTGCCTCATTTTCAGACATCATGTTTTGGAGAATCCCAGTGCAAAACTCTCACTGAGATTGTAGTTTGAAAACACCTTAAAACTAGAGAAACAATTATATACTAAATAAATAAAATAATTCTATTCCTTTAGTGAATGTTATTGTTATTATTTTATTAAAAGTCATGTCCACTTGAAAATGGAAACCTCCCCATTCCTTAGCCAGCTTTCTACTGTGATCCCAGGACCACTTTCCTAGAAGATCTTTACACTCATGGTTTATTTCTCGCTTGCTATTAGAATACAAACTTACATTTCCCAGTAGACAACATGATAATTCTTTCCACCACTTAGTTCTAATCAGAACAAATGCTTAATGGGTCAGTAAAATTTGCTTGAATCATATTTTAAAATAACTGTAAGCAAGGAAGTTAGCATAGCCAAATTGCATTTTAAAATATGGTTCCAAAAATCCCTGAAGAAGCTGGTAAGCATTTCTATTTCCTGTGTCTTTGAGGTGGGGATTTATAGAATATGTTAAGAAGTTCTAATACTTATAAATATTCCCTTTGAAGCTAATTATAGTTTAAATCCAATATAGCTTCTGTATAAATTAACTTACTTCATTTAAAGGACACAAGAGTTTATTTATTTATGTAAATTATGAAATTTGTATTTTATTGATATAGTTAAGTATAGGAGGTGACAATATTCTTTTACAAAGTTCATTTCAGATTCTTCTGGAAAAATCTCCCCAGTAAACCATTATGTATAATGATTCCTCCGCTAAAAATAACTTTATTCATACAATATAAAATCAAATTTAAGGTATGCACATGATTATCTAAAGTTTATTTGTATAAATTAAGCCCTTCCAGAATTCACACCTAGTAAGAAAGAAATAAGGACATGAGGGATGCAGAAGGAAAGAGAGGGAAGTAAGTATACATATAGGACACAATTATTTTTCTTCATAAAATGCAAATTATTCTATGGCTGAATTGTAACCAGAGAGTTTGGATAATTAATTATGTTGGGGAGCACTATTTAATAGTCACTGCAAAATCTCAGAAATTACTAAGCAGAAAGTTTCTTGATAGCACTGTTTCAAATGTAGTATCTCACCTGATGTGGTATTATTTCTGTGCAGCTTCCCAGCTAATATTTTTTCTGTGTAGTTTTTCAGTCAAAACTCTATTCAACTCCTACCTATATTTTGTTGTAATAATAATTTTTTTGCATCCCACAGACATCTATTTCAACCTGAAAAATGCACAACATAAGGGCTGTGAGTTGAAGTTTTATTCAGGATCTTGCTGAGGACTATATCCTGGGAAACCACTGCTATGGATAATTAATTATGTTGGGGAGCACTATTTAATAGTCACTGCAAAATCTCAGAAATTACTAAGCAGAAAGTTTCTTGATAGCACTGTTTCAAATGTAGTATCTCACCTGATGTGGTATTATTTCTGTGCAGCTTCCCAGCTAATATTTTTTCTGTGTAGTTTTTCAGTCAAAACTCTATTCAACTCCTACCTATATTTTGTTGTAATAATAATTTTTTTGCATCCCACAGACATCTATTTCAACCTGAAAAATGCACAACATAAGGGCTGTGAGTTGAAGTTTTATTCAGGATCTTGCTGAGGACTATATCCTGGGAAACCACTGCTCAGTTAGCTCCGAGGAAGCTGCTCTAAAGAGATAGAGGGGAAGTCAGTTTTTATGTGATTTTTCGCTAGTGAATACACACAGTGAGGCATATATTCTTGATAAAAGATTACTGCTCTTCACAAAGAATATATACCTCAAGTTAAAACGATTTTAGTCATTTTTTATGTAGGGAAAGATGCATGACTTGAGTGCATTATAATTCTCCCTGAGATATACATCTGATTATGTAACAGACCTGTTTACCTAAAGCACAGAATGCTTCATCCAGTTTTCAAATCTGAAGTCTTCTCCAGGTGCATTATTGGTCAGTGACTATAGAAACTAATGACATAATCCTTGTAAAATTGAATAGTCAATAATGCTCTTTTGGATTTTTTTCACATCTAAATGAAACTTTAAATTTATCCCTCTCTCTCTGAAAATAGTGACTTTCATTCATTTATAGGTTTTTTTTTTTTTTTGTCTAATTCATACTTTTTACTTTAT
>SJYR01003694.1:57145-79024 GCA_006410655.1 Kobus ellipsiprymnus
TGAACCATGAACTTCCAGATGTTCAAGCTGGTTTTAGAAAAGGCAGAGGAACCAGAGATCAAATTGCCAACATCTGCTGGATCATGCAAAAAGCAAGAGAGTTCCAGAAAATCATCGATTTCTGCTTTATTGACTATGCCAAAGCCTTTGACTGTGTGGATCACAACAAACTGTGGAAAATTCTGAAACAGATGGGAATACCAAACCGCCTGACCTGCCTCTTGAGAAACCTGTATGCAGGTCAGGAAGCAACAGTTAGAACTGAACAAGGAACAACAGACTGGTTCCAAATAGGAAAAGGAGTACGTCAAGGCTGTATGTTGTCACCCTGCTTATTTAACTTCTATGCAGAGTACATCATGAGAAACGCTTGACTGGAAGAAACACAAGCTGGAATCAAGATTGCTGGGAGAAATATCAATAACTTCAGATATGAAGATGACAGCACCCTTATGTCAGAAAGTGAAGAGGAACTAAAAAGCCTCTTGATGAAAGTGGAGAGTGAAAATGTTGGCCTAAAGCTCAACATTCAGAAAATGAAGATCATGGCATCCAGTCCCATCACTTCATGGGAAATAGATGGGGAAACTGTCAGATTTTATTTTGGGGACTCCAAAATCACTGCAGATGGTGATTGCAGCCATGAAATTAAAAGATTCTTACCCCTTGGAAAAAAATTTATGACCAACCTAGATACCATATTCAAAAGCAGAGACATTACTTTGCTGATTAAGGTCCGTCTGGTCAAGGCTATCGTTTTTCCTTTGGTCATGTATGGATGCGAGAGTTGGACTGTGAAGAAAGCTGAGCGCCAAAGAATTGATGCTTTTGAACTGCGGTGTTGGAGAAGACTCTCGAGAGTCCCTTGGACTGCAAGGAGATCCAACCAGTCCATTCTGAAGATCAGCCCTGGGATTTCTTTGGAAGGAATGATGCTAAAGCTGAAACTACAGTACTTTGGCCACCTCATGCGAAGAGTTGACTCATAAGACTCTGATGCTGGGAGGGATTGGGGGCAGGAGAAAAGGGGATGACAGAAGATGATCTGGCTGGATGGCATCACTGACTCGATGGACATGAGTCTGAGTGAACTCCGGAGTTGCTGATGGATAGGGAGGCCTGGCGTGCTGCGATTCATGGGGTCGCAAGAGTTGGACATGACTGAGCGACTGAGCTGAACTGAATAATTTATTATGTTGAGCAATTATTTATGTGCCTTTTAGCCATCCATATGTCTTATTTAGAAAAACATCTTTTTCAGTCTTTTGTACATTTTTTTATTACTTTTTAGTATTGAGCTATATGAGCTGTTTGCAAATTTTGGAGATTAATCTTTTGGTGGTCACATTGCAAATATTTTCTCTCATTTTTTGGGTTGTCCTTCTATTTTCCTTAATGTTTCCCTTGCTGTGCAAAAGGATTTTAGTTTAATTAGGTGCAGATAGCATGATAATACAAATAGAGAATCATGATGATGGAACCATATAACTAAGAAAACTCATGAACAAATCTGGCAAAGTTGCAGGATACAAAATTAATACACAGTAATTTGTTGCATTTCTATACATTAAAGAGAAAAGATCAAAAAGAGCAATTAAACAAACAATACCAGTCACCACACATCAAAAAAGATTAAAATATCTAGGGACAAACTTAACTAAGGAGGCCAAGAACTGTATATAGAAAAATATAGGATACTGATGAAATATATCAAAGATGACACAAACAGATGGAAAAATATACCATATTCTTGGATTAGAAGAATCATTTCTGTGAAAGTAACTATGCTTCCCATGGCAATCTATGGACTTAGTGAAATCCCTATTAAAGTTTTTCACAGAACTAGACCAAAATAATAATAATAATAAGTTTAGGTTTGTATGGAGACACAAAATATCCTGAATGCCTAAAGAAAACTTGAGAAAGAAATATGGAGCTGATGTAATCAGGTTCCTTGACTTGAGAGTATACTACAAAGCTACAGTAATCAAAAGAGCATGACACTGGCACACAAATAGAAATACAGCTCAATGGAACAGGTCAGAAACCCAAACATAAACCCATGCACCTATCATCATTTACTCCATTACAAAGGAGGTGAGAATATACAATGGAGAAAAGACAGTGTCTTCAATAAACAGTGCTGGGAAAATTGGACAGCTACATGTAAAAGAATGAAAGTAAAACATTCTCTAATACCATGCATACAATTAAACCCAAAATGGATTAAAGAACTAGATGTGTGACCAGATATTATAAAATACTTAGAGGGAAACATTGGCAAAACACTCTAACAAAAATTACAGGAATGTCTTTTTGGATCTGTCTCCTAGGATAATGGAAATAAAAACAAAAATAAAAAACTAAGACTTAATTATCTTTGGAGTTCTTATTTCCAGATAAGAATGTAAGCTTCATGAAGTCATGCACTACATATGTTTCACTCTCCATTCCTTTAACCATAGCACACAGGTAATCTAACAAACAATTTTTGTTATTTGTAGCACACATGTATTCAAACAAATAATTTTATACAAATTTTCATAGCAGCAGTAATCCATAACCAAAAGGTAATATCAGGTGATGTCCATCAACTGTTGAATGGATAAAAAATAGTGATATACCCATAGAGCAAAACATTGCTCTGCCAAGAAAAGAAATACTATTCTACAACGAAGATGAGCTACTAAAAATTATTCTAAATGATAGAAGCCACAAAATGTCACATATTGGAGGATTCCATTTATATGAAACTTTCAGAAGTGGTACATCCATAGAAACATAATGCAGACAAAGGGTTTCCAGAGGTTGGGGGAAAAGGAAATGAGTAATTCCTGCATACCATATATGGGGTTTCCTTTTGACATGATGAAAATGTCTTGGAACTTAAAGAGGGTATGGTTGTGTAATGTTGAAAATGTACTAAATGAAAGAAAAAAGTACACCTTAAAATGTTTAATTAGTAATTTTTTGTTATATGAATTTTGTCTCAAAAATTTGAAAAAGAAATGTGAAGGCTGTCACACATATGTGAACTAGCAAACATATTCTGGTTTATTTATTTAACTCTTTAGCTGGACATAATCTTAGTTATAATGTGAAAAACTATATACAAGCACACATATACTTAGATTTATGTTTGGAATCAAGTAATATATATTTTTGTATTATGCACTATATTATAGAGAACATACATTTCATATCAATTTAAAAATAGGGACTTTCCTGGAAATTCAGTGGTTAATACTCCACATTTCCAATGCAGGGGCCATGGGTTCAATCCCTGGTTAGGAAATGAAGATCTCATGTGATGTGTGGTGTGGCCACAAAAAATAATAATGATAATAATAATATAAGAAGGTTAATTTTATTGTATCTAATTACACAGTCCCATTTTCAAAACTATATCCCTAATTCTGATCATCTAATTTATAATTGAAAGCTCTTAATCACAGGTTAATTGCAAAAGGGAGACAGGTCAATGGCTTAAATTCATATGTCTAGTTATATAGAAAATCTAACTGGATTCTAAAGTTGATCATTATTGCTATAATGACAGCTAATTGTTAAGAGAAATATATATGTAAAATACCAATATCTATCCTATTGTGCAGTTTGTTTTTCCCACTGGGTATTAAATTTGTAGCAATGTTGTATAATTAAATAGAAATTATTTTAAAATTTAGCTCATATTTATATTCTGAAAAATTTTGTATTTTCAAGTAGTACCTCATGAAGAAAAAATGAGCAATATTTAATAAATTGACTCATCTTTCAAACTTCTGAAGGAAGAATTCTGGACTAAAACAAAATTGAAAACCATTGATATAATGACTCATTTGGCTTATAATTTTGTTTTGAATACTTTTTAAAAGCAATAATATATTGAACACCACTGAGGAAAGATATTTTCCCCAAAATTGAGCATGAATGCTGAAGGCAGTTATCACAGCTTGTCCTCTCAAACTATGAGTTTTATCATTATTGTTGAAATACAGTGACAACATGTAACTACAAATATAAAAGTGGTCGGTACATGTTGTGTGTCTACATATATGATCCTTAATACTATTCACTAATCTTACCTTTTATTCAACAAAAGTAGCTTAATAACTTAGTCTGAAACTGATGTGGTTTCCATAATACACACACACACACATACACGCATAGATATAGATATAGATATAGATATAGATATAGATATAGATATATAGATAGAAATGCATGTATAGGCTTTCCCAGTGACTCAATGATAAAGAATCTGCCTGCAATGCAGAAGACATGGGTTCTATCCTTGAGTTAGAAGATTCCCCTGGAGGAGGAAATGGCAACACACTCCAGTATTCTTGCCTGGGAAATCACACGGACAGAGGAGCCTGGTGGACTACGGGGTTGCAAAAGAGTCAGACTGACTTAGTAACTAAACAACAACAAATATATATATATATGAAGAAAGTGATATATATATATATATATATATATAGTGTGTGTGTGTTTGTGTGTGTGTGTGTGTGTATATGTATACACACAGAATTATTGAATGTGAGACCTAAGAAATTGTATTTTTAAAAATACCTTCATTGGAAAATCTGGTTCTGGGCCAAAATCATCTTATGTGTTACTTTTCAGAGCTGACTGATAGATATTACAAGAAGTTTATGTGGCAGGTCTCAAGGGACTAAGCTCCCTTCTCACACAAGACCTGAGGTACAGCTAGTGCACTATGGCCTCTGAAGAGAGTTTCAATCAAGGACTCACTCAGCAACTCCCCGCCAGCCCTTCACCCCCCACCCTGCCATCCAGCCATGCTCTTTGAATAACTCTATTTTAGACTTAGGGATCTCCTTTTTGCTTGATTTGGAGGTGTCCTTTTGGGAGCCTTACTTGCATGTGTGCCAAATCAATTCAGTTGTGTCTGACTCTGTGCAACCTGAAGGACTGTAGCCTGCCAGGCTCCTCTGCCCGTGATATTCTTCAGGCAAGAGTAATGGAGTGGGTTGCCATGCTCCTCTAGGGGATTTTGCAGACCCACGGATCCAGCCTGCATCTCTTTTGACTCCTACATTGGCAGATGGGCTCTTTACCACTAGCACCGCCTTGGAGCCTTGCACCAAGAGCTCTCTCAGATACTTCTGCTGAGATCTCCTTACAGATTGAGGGGAGAATTAAAAACATATTTTCCACTTTGACTCGTATTTTTCTACTTCCAACTTTATCCGTTCTCTCTCCCCTTTTGGTCTCCAGGTCCATAGAACAAAAGACTTTTTGTTTGGCACTCCCTTGGAAGTAAGAACCTTTGTCTGTGCTGATACATTTGACCTTTCACCAGTGCAGTTCTGTGAAGAAAAATGCAACATCATGGGAGTTGGTGAGTTCTCCTGTTGCTTATATGATCACAGCAATTGATTGAAGGCTTAACTCTTGTCTTGCTTTATTCAGTTAGTCTTGACACCTGGCAGCTCAACTGTTTCCAGCTCAGCCTCAGCTCTTCATACTCTATTCATCATTAATTCTCATATGTTTTTGGAAAGAAATTTTGAAAATTCAATTCATTACATAATCAAAGTCATGATCAAATAATATAGTCATAGTGGACACTCTGTGCTCCCAGATATGCCCGGATTCATTTGTCTGTGTTGTGTGTCTGTACCCCAGCTTCTCAATACTTCACCTGTCATATTTGTCAAAATTCTTTATTAGAGTTTCCAGAGGTTTATGACACCTTCTTCTCCCTATAACTACTTTCTCAGGTAGCCTTTAACCAAGGTTACCATAGTGTAGAGGGTTTTCCAGGTGGAGTTACTGGTAAAGAACCTGCCTACTAATGCAGGAGACATAAGAAACCTGTGTCCAATCTTGGGTGGAGAAGATCTCCTGGAGGAGGGCGTGGCAACCCACTCCAGTATTCTTTCCTGGAGAACCTTGAGGACAGAGAAGCCTGATAGGCTGTGGTCCATAGGGTCACAAAGAGTTGGACATGAGTGAAGTGACATAGCGTGCACACACACACCATAGAGAAAGAACATGAAAGCTAGTTCTCTTTCCCATAGATGAGACAGTCTCAGAGGTGTAATTTACACTCTGGAGTTCTCCATGAGATCAAATGTGATGGAACGATGTACGAAATATTGTAGCTTGGCTTCTTCCTTCTTCCTTGCCCTGCATTTCTTCCTTAAGTATTACTCTTTGAAGTAGTTCCTTAATAAATCACTCGCATTCTCATCTCTTCTTTTGCTTTCGAGGAATTCGACATAAAACATGGACTGAAACTAGTGCTTAGAAAACAGACTTTTTGCTTTTTGGGTTTTTTATTTTGCAGCTTTTTAAATCCTATAGCTCTGAAAACACAGAGGAAATGGACACATTTCTGCAAAAGGAAGTTTTAGGGAGGGAGTAGTCATAGCATTGCTTTAAAAGCTAGAAATATTTTTTTTAATGTTTGGAAAATTGTCCTATGATACCAATGAGATATAGACCTCATAATACAGAGAAACCATACATCAATCTTATTTGGCAGTAAAACCCAACACTTTTAATAAAATATTAGCAACCAGATATAACTAATTATTTTAAAAAGGAAGATGCATACCAAAATGAGGAGATTTTTTGTGGGAATATAATAATTGTTTAAAATTAGAAAGCATATTAGTGTATTAAAATAAGTTAATGAGTTAATGGAGAAAATCCTGGATGAACTGACATATGGATTTTAACATTTTACGTTCGTTTTAAAGAAAAGCAAAAAACTTTTTACTTAACTGGAACAGACAAATTCCTTAATTAGAATAAGATTGTATTTGAAACTAATAATAAAGATACTACATCAGTTCAGTTCAGTTCATTTCAGTCGCTCAGTCGTCTCTGACTCTTTGCGACCCCAGGAATCGCAGCACGCCAGGCCTCCCTGTCCATCACCAACTCCCAGAGTTCACTCAGAATTGCGTCCATCGAGTCAGTGATGCCATCCAGCCATCTCACCCTCCGTCGTCCCCTTCTTCTCCTTCCCCCAATCCCTTTGATGCATCAAAGTCTTTTCCAATGAATCAACTCTTTGTATGAGGTGGCCAAAGTACTGGAGTTTCAGCTTTAGCATCATTCCTTTCAAAGAAATTCCAGGGTTAATCTCCTTCAGAATGGACTGGTTGGATCTCCTTGCAGTCCAAGGGGCTCTCAAGAGTCTTGTCCAACACCACAGTTCAAAAGCATCAATTCTTTGGCACTCAGCCTTCTTCACAATCCAAGTCTCACATCCATACATGACCACTGGAAAAACCATAGCCTTGACTAGATGGACCTTAGTCTGCAAAGTAATATCTCTGCTTTTGAATATGCTATCTAGGTTGGTCATAACTTTTCTTCCAAGGAGTAAGCATCTTTTAATATGATAGCTGCAATCACCATCTGCAGTGATTTAAAGATACTACATAGATGAGCAATTAATTTTTTTTCCTTGAAATCATCATAAAGGAAGAATTACTACCTATCAAAATCATCAGTAAATGTAGTTTGGGGATAAAGAGATTAAGTAATGTAAGTATGTAAAAAAATAAGGAAAATTATATATGAATACTAGAGAATTAGAAAAGTAAATCACAACTATTTGCAAGCAATATCTACCCAGAAAGCCCAAGAAAATCAATTGAAACAATAATTAGAACTGATGAAAGAGATTACTATATAAAAGAGATGGCATATAAAGTGTTATAAAATACTTATTAGAAAAACATTAATGTTAATATTTAATAATAAATGTGGGGTAGTAATGTGACAAAATTTTAATTATTTAAAGTAATAGAAAACTTTGCATTTTAGACAGAAAAGTTGAGAATGTCAAGTGTTTTCTTTTCTATGTACTTATACCTCTGGATTAATTTTCAAAAAGATCATCAAAATCTAAAAATAAAAATTCCTGAGATTTTGAATTGCAGTTTATTTAAATAAAATTTTTATTAAACAAAATGAAAGAAGATGACATGTCAAGAAGCTGACAAAATGTTTTATCTTCTGTACAATAAATAACCAAGTATAATTTGAACATCCTGAGAAGAGGAATGGAGTGTGTAAAATGGCTTATGAATTGGCCGTGTACATCAAATGCCAGGAAACTGCTTTTCACTGCTCATTCCAAAGGCATTGGAAAGCTTTCTTTTATATCAAAAATAATAGAAGGTGACATAGCCAGGGAAGAAAATGGGGCCCCTGATGATTTCATTGTTTTCCTAGGTAGAAATTGGTATAAGCAACTGGAACCCAAGCCTAAATTTCCAGAGAGAATTGGATAAAAAAATTTGGTGGGTGAAAACTTAAGTGAGTGTAACTCATAGTTATTTGGAGAGGAAAATAAGCTACTATTAACAGAATAGTGTTTAGATAAATCCACATTATATACATCATAGATTTATAATTTTTTTTATTCTTTATTGTGGAACTCCATTACATAAGGCATAACTAAAATAAATAACTCTCATGTTACTCTTGTCTTTTGTTACTTACTGTTTCTCACTGAGATACAAATGCAGTATTATTTTTCTTTTTTGGCCTTCTCTGAAAAATTAAATGTTGCAGGGAAGGACATAATTGCTCTCTATATTTCCTTTGTGCATAGATGTGGAAGTAGGCACATTTTCCTTTCCAGTTAATATGATGGAAAAAAAATTTATAGCATTGTAGACATTTTAGTTTCCTACCAACAATTACCTGTGTCAGCAGAAAGCTACACTATATCCCTGGATGATAACTGAATTGGAAAATAAGAAGATGTTGGTATGGAGAGGAGATTTTCTAATTAGTAAATATAATTAAATGTGATAAATCTATATTAACTTCAGCATCCAGAATAACTATTATTTAATTAACTTCTCATGAATATAAATTAAATTTATTACATTAAATGTGACTACCAAATCTAAAGTTATATAAATAACTTTAGATACAACAAATGTAACTGAATAAAGTATTTTTTTCAAAAATTGCTGTTATGAGTAATATAAAATCAAATTAAGCCAAATGACAGATACAACAAAGGCATTTTGATGAAATTTATATTAATTAGCTTATGCTGGCAAAGTTTAATGACTGGTTCTCTTGAGGAAAGAAATATTCTATTTGTATTGTTTGCAGATTTTGTGGTGTTGCCACTCACATCATGGGCAATTTCAAGCTACTAACATGATATTACTGAGCATGAGGTTGGGAAGAGATACTCACAATGGACTCTCATGAGTCATTGCAAGCCAGCTCCACCACTCACTGTCACTGATGAGTATTTTATCATGATCAACTAAGAGCCATTATGAAATTTTAGGGATTATATGTATGTGTAAAAGTTGCTAAATGAATACAAAGCAATTGAAACATAACATGAATAACTTCTTCATGATTCACTCATAAAGAATGCACAGTATCATTGTTAATTAATTCCAAAGCTCACTTAGATAAATAAAATGTCACTCATTGTTATTGACTCCTAATGTACATACAAAAAATTGGAGCTCTCTTTACAATTCTATACAAAGTTGAATATAACAGTTAAATAAACCACTGTGTGAAAATAAAATATATCAACATTGCCTAAGGGAGAAGAATAAATATACCAGCACAGTTGTAAAACATTGAATAAGCTGTCAAAATTCTTTCACAAATGGTCAATATTTTTAAAATTCTACAGGAGAGATTTCATTTAAGCTATTGAAAGAGTTCAAAACGGTAGAAACACATGACTACTGTGAGTTTTCATTATCTGATCCATTACTTTCTGTTCAGACTCTTCCCCTACCTCATTCCTGTTTGTTCCTTCTACATTTTTGCTCTTCTCTTCACACCTTCAGCTTTTCCTACATGTGAGAAGTCCCCTCTCATTTCTGAACCTTGAGGCTGCTTGTAGTGATCTTCTGGAATTCTCACTCTTCATTCTTTAGACATTAAATACCACCTCCTCTTCCACCCAACTATATTGGTGTACTTTCAAACACTCCTCTTCTGTAATTGCATTGTTTATTGACAGCTTTTACTTAGGTATTTAGGGCTTCCCAGGTGATGCTAGTGGTTAAGAACCTGCCTGCCAATGCAGGAGACTGAGACTCAGGTTCAATCTGGGACAATCCCCTGGAGGGGAAATGGCAATCCACTCCAGGATTTTTGCCTGAAGATTCCCATGGACAGAGGAGCCTGGTGGGTCACAGACCGTAAGGTCACAAATAGTGGGACACAACTGAAGTGACTTAGCACACAACCAAGTGCCGAGAGCCTGCATGGGAGATCCCACCCATGACAAGGTCATGCGGAAAGGCCTGATGGGCAAGGCGAGTCAGGCCTCAGGGGTTCCCCCTGGGTTTTCCTGAACATCTACCCCCAGAAAACCAGAGTCTGCCTGCCTTATTGTACTGTGCTTTCCACTCTTCCACCTCTAAAAGGAATTAACTTCGGGCTCCAGTTAACAATCTCCTGCATATAATAAGAATGTCTCGGCTTAACCGCTTTGATGGCTTTCTAACCTATCTGACTGGTCTGCTTTACAATTTGTGGATTGTTTACAGCCCCCCAACCATGAGGGGCATGAAGCTCAGAACATCTTAAAGATATAGAGCCTTTTAGAGTTAAGAATTAGTTTGGTGAAGAGTTTGTTAATGTTTGCTGCCAGGCCTCCATATTCTTTATCTTTTAGGCACCTGGGAGGATATTAATCAATGTAAATGGAATGCAGAAATAGGAATATAGTAGTTTTGATGTTAGCAATTCTAGACTTTTGAATTAATTACTTTTCTCTTTGTTATGAATCACTGTACTCCACTTACTTGTTATAAATTGTTGTATCTTTGCTATGTAAGAATGTAAATTTATTTAGTGCTTTCTGAGAGTGGCACCAGACTTTGGGAAGAACAACACTGTTAGGGCAAATAAGTCTTCTGGTTGACAAACCCTTATCAGAAAAAGGGCTGTAAAATGTTAATTGGCCCTCTGGCCAGAAGATGATGTAAATCACCTAAGACTTGTGTATACAACTAAGTATGCAGAGACCAAGCTTGGTCTCAATAAGAGTCAGGGCTGCTGATGCTACATAATTTTATATTATCCATTCATCTCTATGTACAAAAAAAGGTATAAAAAGCCTTTACAACAATAGATGACAGGCAAGTCACTGGACTGCTTTCCCTGTGTCTCCTCTTTACTCTGTTTTCTGGCTGAATTCCCATCTGGGGCGTGGAGGCTCGCCATGTCTACTAACTTGCCCCGGCTTCTAAGATCCACACAAGAGGGAGCCCAAGGTGGGGCACTCCCCGCTATTCAAGAGGATGCCGATGGCCTAACATAGATGGTGCAAGCTCCTTGTCTGGAACTTTACTGGCTTTCCACATAAACCAAGTTATTCAGCTTCTTTTCTCCACTAAATTTTCCTACTACACTATTTCTTCCCAATCTAATCTTATATTTATAAATAAATAAGTTTTTCCTTGCCCACGCTGTCCACCCTTCAAATTACCCTGAATACACCAGGGCTGGACCCCGGCAACTAAGGTATTTATTATCTGTCTCCCTCAACACAATATAAATTCCATGAGGACAAGTGAATTTGTTTTCTATTGCTGTGCAAGAAATTATTATACATAGTGATTTAAATGAACACAAATGTATTATCTCAGTTTCCTTCAGTCAGGGTTCTGGGCAGGGTTTTCCTGGGTTCTCTGGGCAATGTCTCAACCAGGACAAAATCAAGGTGGTGGCCAGGGTTGTGATTTTAAAGAGAGGCTCTGCCTCCTCTTCGAAGTTTACTAGGTGTTAATTTACTTCCTTGCAGTTATAAGACAGAGATACCTGCTTTCTTACTGGCTGTCAACTGGGATTATTCTCAGCTCCTGGAACCTACATACCATTTCAAAGACAGCTGGAGAATCTCTTCCTTCTGCTAAGATGGCATACTATATAAGGTAACATAATCACTAAAGTGACTATCTGTAGTATAATAAAAAGTGTATTTGATTTGTCCCTGGTTTCTGGCACAGGGCTAAAACTTGGAGTTTCCCAATGATAGGGATGTCTGTTGTATGTTAATGAGATGACTCAGGTATAGGGGTAGAGGGAGTTGGATGATTTCAGAGGGTGACTAGCCTCCAGAAAAACTTACCAGATGATTAGAGGGTTAGAACTTTCAACTCCACTCTTCAACCCCTGTGGAAGGGGTACTGGTTGGAGATTGAGTTCAATCACCCACAGCTAGCGATTAAATCAATTGTGCTTTTATAACAATTTAATTAAAACAAAAACTCAGAATGACAATATTTGGGGGAGTTTCTGTGTTGGTGAATGTAATGTGGGACAGCTTGACTCCTCTGGGACAGAGGCTCCTGTGCTCGAGATCCTTGCAGAGCTTTCTCTGTGTACCTCTTCACTGGGTTGGTCATTTGTATCATTTATCATAAAACAACAGTCATAAATATAGCGCTTTTCTAAGTTCTGTGATTCAGTCTAGCAAATAATTGAGTGTGGGTTCTGTGTGTGTCATCTGTCATCTGCAGATGACACCACCCTTATGGTAGAAAGCAAAGAAGAACTAAAGAGCCTCTTGATGAAAGTAAAAGAAGAGAATGAAAAAGCTGGCTTAAAGCTCAGCATTCAAAAAACAAAGATCATGGCATCAGGCCTCATCACTTCATGGAAAATAAATGGGGACACAGTGGAAACAGTGGCTGATTTATCTTGGGGGCCTCCAAAATCACTGCAGATGGTGATTGCAGTCATGAAATTAAAAGACGCTATTCCTTGGAAGAAAAGGTATGACCAACCTAGACAGAATATTGAAAAGTAGAGACATTACTTTGCCAACAAAGGTCCGTATAGTCAAAGTTATGGTTGTTCCAGTAGTTCCAGTGGTTGTGAGAGTTGGACTATAAAGAAAGCTGAGCACTGAAGAATCAATGCTTTTGAACTGTGGTGCTGGAGAAGACTCTTGATAGTCCCTTGGACTGCAAGGAAATCCAACCAGTCTATCCTAAAGGAAATCAGTCCTGGGTATTCATTGGAAGGACTAGTACTGAAGCTGAAACTCTAATACTTTGGCCGCTTGATGTAAAGAACTGACTCATTGGAAGAAACCCTGATGCTGGGAAAGATTGAAGGTGGGAGAAGGGGACAATGGAGGATGAGATGGTTGGATGGCATCTCTGACCCAATGGACATGAGTTTGAGTAAACTCTGGGAGTTGGTGATGGACAGGGAGGCCTGGCATGCTGCAGTCCATGGGATTGTGAAGACTGAGACACGATAGTGACTGAACTGACTGACGAACTGAGCAGAAGTGTGGGAACCCCACTTACAGTTGGCATCTGAGATAGGGAAGCCTTGCAGAACTGACCTCTTAACTTGTGGGGTCAGCACTGGATTGCAAGTAGTTACTCTCAGAATTGAATTTTATTTTTATACTTCCAGTTGATGTCAGAGAGTTGGAACATCAGTTGTTGTAAGGAAAAAATAAGTTCCACTTCATCACCTTTGCCATATAATATAGCCTAACTAGGGGAGCAAATAGTCCTTCCTAATGACCTGTCCCACTTGTGACTCAAGGAAAATCAAGGTCACAGGACCTATACAGCAGCGGGTAGGGATCAGAGACAGAATTCTTTCAACCACAGCCAACATTCTATATGCCTAGGGCCAAAAATCACCCAAATAAATAATCCAGCATAAAGTTGCTTTCTGAAGATGAACTTTCTACATTTGGCCTATTGTTTATATAAAGAAAACCATTTCATTTAAAAATAGTTAAAATGATGAAGTCCTTTCATTGATACATAACATAGGTAGCCATTATCCACATTCAGGTCAATGTTATCCTTGCTTTATGTAAGGTTTTAAATGCTGATACTCCAAAAGTGACCAAAGAATCACACAGTTAGTTTTATAACCATTATGAAATTTTATGGTTGGTGACTTGAAACATACTTTGTTTCTATAAGCTGTCACCTTGTAATGGTAGGGAACTGGAGACACTACGTACAGATTTGATACTGTAACACATTCTAATCCTTGGTTGAGGTGACCTACTTTTTTTTTTGTCTTTTCCTTTTTAAGGAAAATAACTCTTGAGACACCAATTTATCTCAGAGTGGAACAACTTTTTCATACAGTAAAGTCTTAACCATGTTTGAAATTAACATATAAGTATACAAAAAAGGAAACACCCTCAGAGATAGATATAGTTTAACCATTCACTAAAAATATTCAATAGCTATCACATGGAAAAAATGATGTATATATTATATATAAGCACACACACACACACACACACACACACACACACACACATATTCAATTTATCTAGTCAAAGTGATCTCTTATATTCCTTTACAAAGGCACTACAAGTTAAGATGATAGTTTGGGGCTGATGATGCTGATGAGTGTTTCTGAGAACATGAATCACCTTTAAACCTAAGGTAGTGCTCTGAATATGTTGACACTGACCCTGCGGCTGAACCATTACTCAAATTTTCCATGCCTCAGCCCCTACTTCCAGTGACAAATGAAACAGATTCTGCCAACTGCCTCACACAAATAATGCCTTTAGATTGCTTGTTGTGCTTGCTTGCAGAGCTGAGAGAACCATTTTTCTTCTAATCCTTTAGGACAAAAATGCATTAGTCTTTCCACTTCTAATCCAATCAGTGCTATTTTTCCTCTTGTGAGTAAAAGGTTTTGTGAAGTCTGTTGGTCATTATAAACACTGGCTTATGAAAGCTTCAAAATGATTCAGAACTTCTGGATTCCCCTGTAACCTTCAACATCATGCTTTGGCCATCCATACATAAGAAGTTAGATATTTCAGAATAAAGCTGTCTTAATCTTGTTATTAACTTTATCATTGCTAATTAAAAATAAATGCAATATATGAATAACTCTATATAAAAAAAAAACAAATAAATATGTGTATATATGTCTTTGACATTTATATCAGCTTCTCTGATATCTCAGTTGGTAAAGAATCTGCCTGCAATGAAGGAGACCCTGATTCAATTCCTGGGTTGGGAAGATCCCCTGGAGAAGAGATAGGCTACCCACTCCAGCAGTCTTTTGCTTCCCTGGTGACTTGGCTGGTAAAGAATCAGCCTGCAATGTGGGAGACCTGGGTTCGATCCCTGGGTTGGCAAGGGCCCCTGGAGAAGGGAAAAGCTATCGACTCCAGTATTCTGGCATAGAGAATTGCATGGACTGTATAGTCCATGGGGTCACAAAGAGTTGGACCTGACTGAGCAACTTTCACGTACGTATATATATAACCTATTAGATGTAAGTGAATATTATAATTTTCTTATGAAGCAGTGTACTACATTTTAAAAAATGGACCAGTAGGCAGTCTGGCCCCTGGATCCATCTTCTTAAAACTATAAAATGCATACTCATTAAGTGAAAGTGAAGTCGCTTAGTCATGTCCCACTCTTTGCAACCTGGTTGACTGTAGCCCACCAGGCTCCTCCATCCATGGGATTCTCCAGGCAAGAATACTGGGATGGGTTGCCATTTCCATCTCCAGGGGATCTTCCCAACCGAGGGATCAAATCCAGGTCTCCCGCATTTCAGGGAGACGTTTTAACCTCTGAGCCACCAGGGAAAGCCCTCCTTTAATATATATGAAATACTATCCTGAGCACTTTGGGGAATGAGACCAATTAATACACTATGAAATATTTATTGCTGATATTGCTTTGCAAAAGGAAAAACTGAATATGGTATGACATTGAACTTGTAATATAATCAGACAGCATGTCAATTTCTCATTTTGCCTGTCCTATAAATGTTAAAATTTTTTTTATGAAATATATCTATGTTTATAGAGATTATTTTTAAATTCATTGAAAATGTTCTAAAGGATTACCACATGATCTGTGTTGCTTTGATCATGGTTTGTATCCAAGATAAATAGTTTATTGTTTAGTTAATTATAGACGCTTACTCCTTGCTGTCTCTTATACACATCTTATGTGTTTATAAATATATATTATATACAATTATTTATATGTGTTTATATATATATTGTATAGTTATTTTTAAGAATTTTGAAAGATCAGAGATGAGATTTTACTCTACCTGAAAGCTAATTAATTATCTTTTTGAAATTTTTTGAAAGATAATTGGAGACAAAAGACCCCTGGATCAGAGACAAATGACAGTTTATTATTATCAGCTTTTACTCTAACCAGAGTATCCGCATTTATGCACTAGTTTCCTAAGATCCAATTCTTATAATGTAATATGAAGATGGTGAGTTAACACCTGCACATACAGTGAGCTGAATTACTAGAGAGAAGTCCCAAGTTAAAATATCACCAATGTTTTAAACTGGGCAATGTGATATACATATATGCAGCCGTGAACTTCTTAATAACAAAGAACTTAAACCTAAGGAGGAAACTATACTGAAGAAACTCTAGGGTTGTTAATCATGTGTAGCCCTGGTAAAGAGTAGATAGAAAATTAATTAAGATTAAAAGCCTAGGCCAACAGATTATTTATAAGAGTGATATATTATCACACATCAGTGTGTGCTCTTGGGGGAAAGAGGTACTATAATCAGATAGATTTAGCAGGAAAGAATATAGCCAAAGGGATATTTACTATAAATATGTCATTGTTAAAAGAACCAACAACATATGGTCAGACACTGGAGGACTACTACCAGTGCTAATTCATTACTCTTTTAGATCTACAAGGTTAAGAGAAATTTAATAGATTACATTTCAGTCCTATAGCTTTCATTCGTCACAGTTTCAACCCTTTGTCTTTTGACTTGGCAGTTCATCCTGATAGAAAGTAGTCTATTTTTCTATCCTTGATTCTTAGTTTAGCTATGTGACTTGCTTTGACAAGTTGTTATGAGGTGTGATAAATGCAGAGATCATGTCTCAGTCAACAAACCACCTTAGTGTTTGCATATCTCCATTTGTTCTCCTGCCATTGCTATAGAAGTATTTATCTGCCACCCTGCTGGAGGAGGAGACAGGAGGAACAGGAATGAGTCACCACAATCATTCCTATGTGACCATCTTAAGTCACCTTGCATGATGTTTTATTTAAGTCTGAACATGGGCTTCTCAGGTGGAGCTAGTGGTGAAGAAACAATCTGCCAATGCAGGAGATGTAACAGAGAAAATTTCAATCCCTGGGTCAGCAAGATCACTGGGAGGAGGGCATGGCACCCACTCCAGGATTCTTGCCAGGGAAATCCCCTGGATGGAGGAGCCTGGCAGGCTACAGTCCATAAGGTCGCACAGGGTCAGACATGACGGAAGAGACCTAGCACACACACACACATGCAAGTGTGGGGTTATTTCCTCCAATAACCATGTAGGAAATAAAAGTACACTGATGAGATGAAAGGACAGTGACCCAGAGGAGCCACCCACACCCGAGGCCAATGGAGGCAACCGGGAGGAGCAACCCCACACAACAGGCCAGGGGGGGTGGCTGGGAGGATCAAGCCCGAGTCCAAGGAGCAGTGGCTACCTGGGTGCAGGAGGGCCTAGAGGAGCCATCCCACGTTGAAGGTCAGGAAGGGTGGCGGTGAAGAGACACCCCTTATCCAAGGTAAGGAGCAGCAGCTGTGCTTTGCAGGAGCAGCCGTGAAGAGATACCACACGCCCAAGGTAAGAGAAACCCAAATAAGATGGTAGGTGTTGCAAGAGGGCATCAGGGGCAGACACACTGAAACCATACTCACAGAAAACTAGTCAATCTAATCACACTAGGACCACAGCCTTGTCTAACTGAAAGAAACTAAGCCATGCCTGTGGGGTAATGCAAGATGGGTGGTTCATGGTGGAGAGGTCTGACAGAATGTGGTCCACTGGAGAATGGAATGGCAAACCACTTCAGTATTCTTGCCTTGAGAACCCCATGAACAGTATGAAAAGGCAAAATGATAGGTTACTGAAAGAGGAATTCCCCAGGTCAGTAGGTGCCCAATATGCTACTGGAGGTCAGTGGAGAAATAACTCTAGAAAGAATGAAGGGATGGAGCCAAAGAAAAAACAATATCCAGCTATGGAGGTGACTGGTGATAGAAGCAAAATCCGATGCTGTAAAGAGCAATATTGCGTAGGAACCTGGAATGTCAGGTCCATGAATCAAGGCAAATTGGAAGTGGTCAAACAGGAGATGGCAAGAGTGAACGTCGACATTCTAGGAATCAGTGAACTAAAATGGACTGGAATGGGTGAATTTAACTCAGATGACCACTATATCTACTACTGTGGGCAGAAATCCCTCAGAAGAAATGGAGTATCCATCATGGTCAACAAAAGAGTCTGAAATGCAGTACTTGGATGCAACCACAAAAACGACAGAATGATCTCTGTTCATCTCCAAGGCAAACCATTCAATATCATGGTAATCCAAGTCAATGCCCAAACTAGTAACGCTGAAGAAGCTGAAGTTGAACGGTTCTATGAAGACCTACAAGACCTCTTAGAACTAACAGCCAAAAAAGATGTCCTTTTCATTATAGGGGACTGGAATGCAAAAGTAGGAAGTCAAGAAACACCTGGAGTAACAGGCAAATTTGGCCTTGGAATGCGGAATGAAGCAGGGCAAAGACTAATAGAGTTTTGCCAAGAAAATGCACTGGTCATAGCAAACACCCTCTTCCAACAACACAAGAGAAGACTACACATGGACATCACCAGATGGTCAACACCGAAATCAGATTGATTATATTCTTTGCAGCCAAAGATGTAGAAGCTCTATACAGTTAACAAAAACAAGACTGGGAGCTGACAGTTGCTCAGATCATGAAATCCTTATTACCGAATTCAGACTCAAGTTGAAGAAATTAGGGAAAACTGCTAGACCATTCAGGTATGACTTCAATCAAATCCCTTATGATTATACAGTGGAAGTGAGAAATAGATTTAAGGGACTAGATCTGATAGATAGAGTGCCTGATGAACTATGGAATGACATAGTTCATGACATTGTACAAGAGACAGTGATCAAGACCATCCTCATGGAAAAGAAATGCAAAAAAGCAAAATGGCTGTCTGAGGGGGCCTTAGAAATAGCTGTGAAAAGAAGAGAAATTTAAAGCAAAGGAGAAAAGGAAAGATACAAGCATCTGAATGCAGAGTTCCAAAGAATAGCAAGAAGAAAAGAATTGATGCGTTTGAACTGTGGTGTTGGAGAAGACTCTTGAGAGTCCCTTGGACTGCAAGGAGATCCACCAGTCCATTCTGAAGGAGATCAGCCCTGGGATTTCTTTGGAAGGAATGATGCTAAAGCTGAAGCTCCAGAACGTTGGCCACCTCATGTGAAGAGTTGACTCATTGGAAAAGACTTTGATGCTGGGAGCGATTGGGGGCAGATAAAGGGGACAACAGAGGATGAGATGGCTGGATGGCATCACTGACTCAATGGACTTGAGTCTGAGTGAACTCCGGGAGATGGTAATGGACAGGGAGGCCTGGCATGCTGTGATTCATGGGGTTGCAAAGAGTCGGACACGACTGAGTGACTGAACTGATGAGATGAAAAACGTGAAATTGAAGGAATTTGGAAAGGCAAGCAAGAGTTCTACCTCAATTCTACAAATTCTTATTTAATAAGCATTTGTACATTGTTGCTCAGTATTTTTGTCAATGTTATCAGTGAAAAAATGTGATTTCATATTCTAAGAGTGGTCAAACTGCTTTTGATTCAGTCTTTCTAAAATGGTTTAACTATAGTTACTCCAAACTTATCTCCTGAGGAAAGCAGAAAAAAGAAAGAACTGTATATGAAAACAAAAAGTGACTTACGTCTTGGTCACATCATCTGACAGTTCTGCCATCTTCTTCTTATTCTGAGTTGTAGCCTTTTTTATTTATCTTTGTATCAATAATATCTAGTTTTGAACTCCAAAAATAAGTTAGTTAAATGTATCTTTAATTCAGATGAAACTCAGACTATTTTTCAACCATTATTTTTTTCAATTAGGTTTCTTCAAATGAACCAGTTTCTTTTTATCAGAATGAACCTAAAGTGTATATATATATATATATATATCCCCACAACAGAGTTAACTTATACAAGAAGGGTCATGCATATGTATGTATATGTATATATACATCCTCGTATCATTCAGGTTGTATATGTGTGTATGTATTTAGAACTGGACATGGAACAACAGACTGGTTCCAAATAGGAAAAGGAGCATGTCAAGGCCATATATTGTCATCCTGCTTATTTAACTTATATGCAAAGTACATCATGAGAAATGCTGGGTTGGAAGAAGCACAAGCTGGAACCAAGATTTATGGGAGAAATATCAATAACCTCTGAGATACAGATGACACCACCCTTATGGCAGAAAGTGAAGAGGAAATAAAAAGCCTCTTGTTGAAAGTGAAAGAGGAGAGTGAAAAAGTTGGCTTAAAGCTCAATATTCAGAAAACCAAGATCATGGCATCTGGTCCCATCACTTCATGGGAAATAGATGGGGAAACTGCGGAAACAGTGTCAGACTTTATTTTTGGCGGCTCCAAAATCACTGCAGATGGTGACTGCAGCCACGAAATTAAAAGATGCTTACTCTTTGGAAGAAAAGTTATGACCAACTAGAGAGCATATTGAAAAGCAGAGACATTACTTTGCCAACAAAGGTCCGTCTAGTCAAGTCTAAGGTTTTTCCAGTGATCATGTATGGATGTGAGAGTTGGACTGTGAAGAAACCTGAGTGCCAAGGAATTGATGCTTTTGACTGTGGTGTTGGAGAAGACTCTTGACAGTCCCTTGGACTGCAAGGAGATCCAACCAGTCTATTCTGAAGGAGATCAACCCTGGGATTTCTTTGGAAGGAATGGTGCTAAAGCTGAAGCTCCAGAACGTTGACCACCTCATGTGAAGAGTTGACTCATTGGAAAAGACTCTGATGCTGGGAGGGATTGCGGACAGGAGGAGAAGGGGACAACAGGATGACATGGCTGGATGGCATCACCGACTTGATGGACATGTTTGGGTGAACTCCGGGAGTTGGTGATCAACAAGGAAGCCTGGCATGTTGCAACTCATGGGGTCACAAAGAGTCAGACATCACTGAGTTACTGAATTGCACTGAACTGATGAGATATATATGTATATATATATGTATATATATATATATATATATATATACACACACACACACACACATGACTCTTCTTATGTAAATTAACTCAGTTCTAGGGAGAGTATCTATTGTTTGTATATCTATTATTCTATAGTTTTTATTATAAGAAATAAGTTCTTATTCTCAGTTGCATATTCATGAAGTCTGTACCAATTTTTTCTACTTTGCTCTCTTCAAGATTGTGTAGAAAATAACAAATAAAAGCAGTCCATCCATTCTATCATTTTTATGGCAAATGGAAAACTGTAGTGCACTTAGAAAAATCATATAAGTTCAATGTAGCTAAGAACATATCAGCTCAGCATTCATGTTTTCTGAGTAGAGAATATAAGCTGTTGAAATTTAATCTGAATACCTACCTTGAGTTAAATAAGGCTTTCAAATGCTTCTGCCCCTAATTTGATCCTTCTTCTCTTCCCTTCCAGACCCAAACTGATGCTCTAATTGGACCCTGTTTTGTTGTTGTTGTTGTTATTATAGTGTGAAATATAGCATTCTCTCAGTTCATTCTTATAGATTCCAATCATAGTTTTAGTAAACAAAATATATGTACTCAGTCATTATTGGTGCTATAATTACTTAAAATTACTTTAAAATATGTGAAAGAGTAATTCTAAGTCCATTTTTTAAAATGAACCAACTATATGTACTGAATTAGCATATAGTTTGAAAAAAGCAGAGTAGTGTTCATTACTCTCCTTCCATAGTGTGATATATATATATATATATATATATATATATATATATATATATAT